>SNQJ01S0021002.1:26567-83173 GCA_010110895.2 Picea sitchensis | reverse complement strand
CCCCCCCGCTTAAAGATCGAAAGGCAAGGGGGTTCCGACATTCGTTGTGCGCCGTCGATCTGTGCGCGTAAATATGGACCGCCCGGATGTACCTGTTGCTTATCACGGGCGCATTATAGCCTGAAACTTCGGACAAGTGGGTTTTAACCCGTTGTTTTGAGATCTAAACCCCTTAGCAAGAAATATCGCTAACACCTCTTAAGAGGTCACAGGTTCAAATCCAGAGGGGGGTAGGGTATGTATACCTTTGTAGACTTTACCAGTCAAATCATTGGGTGGAGGGGGGTCCCTTGTCCCACAAACAAGGGGTCTCATACACCAATTTGGTGTGCTGGCCATTATTATTTCCGCTTTGCTTTAACAATACCATTTTCGGCATTTCAATACTCTTTTGTAATCTATTCTCTTCCAACGAAAATAGATTACAAATACCATTGCCATGTGGCTCTGTTAGGCACATTATATCTAATCGTCCGATCTTTGCCATGTTTCGACATCTAAATGGTCAAGTTGATAGACCATACGACGAAAATGGTATGGATGTATACCTTCTGGCACAACGTGTCATATATCTGACGACTACAGTGGAACAGATCAGAGAGTTTACGTGGCACGAATCAGACGGTTTAGCAATAACCACATGGAACAGATCTGGACAATCTTCACTCATTGGGCGTATAGTGGTCTTTGTTGACAATAACCAGTGGCGTGAACAGTATTCTCTGCTAGCATTCCCACGGAGAGAACTAGAAAATATTCCATGCCTGCTTGTTATGCACAACATTTGTTTAATCTGCATTGGAGATTCTGTTGTCTGATGGTTTCGGATTGCAACATATGCAGTAATCGCACAAGCATTTCCCTTGTCTTTGTGTTGTCCGTGATTACAATGGCAAATCCCTAAGGTTACACTCCATCCCAATGGCTTCAGAGACATCTCCCTATGCTCGACACACATTTCATTTAGATCTACTAATGTTGGCATACGCTCCGGGGGGTAAGGAGCGAACAAAGAAAGAATTTCGAGAGTTGGGTCATGCAGTTGGATTTGCAGGAGGTGTTCAACCCATATGCTATGTTGATGGGTTGTGGGTCATTGAGTTCCACAAGTGACTTTCATTTGACTCCATGCCAACCTCTTTATCTTATCTGACATATCGTAGAGTTCATCTTAAATTTGAACACTCTTAACATGTTGTATGGAATAAATATTTGTAGAAATATTTAAATTTTGCATACTTCTTGCAACCTAGGTTCAAAAGGCTTATTTCAATATTTAGTTTTGAACTTTTATTTGTAGAAATATTTGAATTTTGCATACTTCTTGCAACCTAGGTTCAAAAGTCTTATTGCAATTTTTATCTTTTTTATTGCACCAAAACAAGTGGACAGATGGAATAATAAGTGTTCTAATGACATTAAAATTGTGACATTGGTATTAAGAGTGCTTTCTTTGTTTTACTCTTTATGCCATTTACATAGATAAATTTGAGCAATGTTTAAAAGAAAATTAATGCATTGGTATTAACATGGTTAGTGTCATTGTTGTCCTTTTTCTTCTAGACATTCTTGATGTAGTTTTCCTTGCAAAATCTATTGAAGATATTCACAAGAATCTCAAATCTCTCCATCAAGTCTCAAAAAATTATGAGCTTATCATTAATATTAATAAAAACTATCAGCTCGACTAGGGTTGGGGAACACACCCAATTCATGAAAGAGCATGCCCTAATTAGGAAATTTGTGGGCCTCTGTCCTTCAGAAAGGGACCTCATGCGATTGATCAAAGCTTGGTGGAGCCCAAAGGTGGACTATGAAGTCCAACTCAACTCCAAGGGGTTCTTCACGATTATCCTCTACAACCTGGAGGACAAGGATCAAATCTTCGACAATAGACCTTATTTTTACACCTCTGTAGGACTTTTCCTCAAATTCTAGATGAATCAATTCAGTCCAGAGAAAGAGGATTTTACCATGGCACCAGTTTGGATATGACTCCACTCCTTACCCTAGGATTTTTGGCTTGAATAAATTCTCATGGGCATAGGAAACACAATAGGATGGTATGTAAAATCATCAGAGGTGATAAAACAAAGGAAATACCCTTGTTATGCCCACATATGTGTCTACATGGATATCTCGAAGGCCTTACCAGGCTCAATAACTATAGAATACCAAGATGAGAAATGGAAATATACAATTGATTATGAACACATCCCCTTCTGTTGCAGGAAATGTTATGAGCACGGTCACCTCTTTTGTGACTTCCCTCTAAACACTCAAAATCCACGAGCAGGGGACGAAAAGCAAAAGGATGGCTACACAACGATCACAGGAAGGAAAAAAAAAAACCTCGAAAGAACAATCAAGAGAGAAACCAAAATATCCCCATCAACAACTCTTTTGATATCTTAAATTAGGTCCCAGAAGAAGAGGAGGTGGAAAGTCTACATAAAAAAAAAAACAGGACAAGGATAAAGGAAAATCCAAGCTACAGAATGAACTGGCCATAGAAAAGAACCATGAAACTGCTCCTCTAGTTCAACAGAATGAGTAAAAACCAGAGGACAGGGGGGACACCCTCATGCAGATGGACGATCTTGATCTACGGAAATTGACCTGGAGAAACTTGAGGAAGCCTTCAATAAAAAGGAGTTGCAAACCATCCCAGTAGAACAAATAAGAAAGGTACACAAAGTATTCATTGATTCCACTGCAGGAGCCACCTCACGACTAGGTATATCCCCATATCCAACACCAGATCCCAGGAGTACCCCATGAGAAAGCAAGCACAGAGGCCGAAAATAAACACATCAATTAATCAAAGAGGTAGGAAACTATATGCTCAACTCAAGACAAATACACCGTCTCACGGAAGGTTACTTCTATCCCCCATGCAACTCATCATGATGAAGATCATCACTTGGAACATTAGAGGAATAAATGGATGGTCCAAACAAAGGAACCTTTGAGATAGTATTTTTGCAGAGAATTCATACATTCTCCTTTTATAGGAAACAAAATGTGTTGGGGACGTAGCAGAGGAAATCTTTCAAATATGCTAGAGGAATTGAAATTCCATTCACACCGACTCAAATGGTGTTTTCGGGGGCCTAGCCATTCTATGGAACCCTACCACAGTCATAATATATCAAAATTTTTCCACGGTTGGCATGCTCACAGTCCACTTCTGGGCCTTGGGATCCAACAAATATGGCATTCTCACAAATGCCTATGGACCGAAAAGTGCCCATGACAAGGATATTTTTCTACACAGGATATCCACAAAAAGTACTTTTCTAAGATCTTTGTGCTGGATAGTGGGGGGAGGCTTCAACATCATTCTCACGCTAGAGGAAATGACTAGAGGCACAAAGTGATTGGAACAGGACAGTGGTAAGTTCAGATCACTAATAGACCAGCTAAAACTTATAGACATAGAAACCAGGAATGGAATATTTACTTGGTCCAACCGACGTTATGGACCCTTCCATGTCGCAAGAAGACTAGACCTCTTCCTCATCTCAGAATCAATAATGTTGGATGATCCAGTGTTAGAAGCCAACATTCTCCCAAAATCGGTTTCAGATCATTGGTCAGTCTCTCTCTGGTTAGACATAGGAGCAACACCCAAGCTTAAACCCTTTCGCTTCAAAAAGTTATGGCTCACCCACCTGGATTTTCAGGAAATTTCCACATCTTGGTGGAGGCAGAAAGAAATAGCCCAGAGAACATGCATGTATAAGTTCCAGCAAAGGCTGAAGAAATTCAAATTACATCTAAAGAACTGGAACAAGAACGTGTTTGGTAACATCTTCCAGAAAAAATAGGAGATTGAGCAACGCCCAGAGGACCTGCAACAAGTATTCATTTTACAAGGATGGACGATGGATTTTGCAAGGGAGGAAGAAAAACAACAAGTAGAGCTAGATGAACATCAAAAATAAGAGGAGATACTATGGAGACAGAAATCTAGAGGACATTGACTCAAGGAGGGGGAAAGGAACACCAAGTTATTCCACCGCTCCATGGTGCATCGATGATACATTAATAAAATCACCCAACTAGAATATGCCCAGGGAAACCACATTCTAGATCATGCAAGCATAGAAGTTGAACTGGTAAATTACTACAAATACCTCCTCTCAGAACCCATAAGGGACAAAACCCAGGCTATAAGCAAGATAACTAGGCACATCCCTTCCCTCATCACAAAGGAACATAATGAAACTCTAATGAGATCAATCACACAAGAAGAAGTTGATCAAGTAGTTAAATAAATGCCTTTGGGGAAGACTCTGGGACCGGATGGCTTTACAACATATTTTTTTCATTATTGTTGGTCGATGATCTGGGAAGAAGTCTAGCAGCTAGTAGAGGAATCTCTAACATCTGGAAAAGTCCCATCATCCTTCAATGCCACTTTCTTCATGCTAATCCCAAAGGAAGAGAGGGTAACCCATCCAAAGCAGTTTCACCCCATTTCCCTCTGCATTGAAATCTACAAAATCATCACGAAGGTAATAGCTCTAAGACTCAAACTGGTGTTTCCCTTCATCATCTTCAAGGAAAAATCAGGCTATGTGGAGGGGCGCTAGATCATGGATAGTGTCATCCTTGCACATGAGGTAATACACTCACTCAACATAACTCATACCCCATGTATTCTCATCAAACTTGATCTCTCAAAATATTTTGACAAAATCAATTTGAAATACATGCACTCCCTCCTTGAGGATTATGGCTTTGATACATCCTAGATAGATTGGATCATGCAAGTCACTTCTTCAACCTTCTTCTGCATTTTGTTTAATGGACTGTCCTCCCAGTCCTTCTCCCCCACTAGAGGCATCTGACAGGGGGACTCCCTTTCCCCTTTCCTTTTTTTCATAATGGCTAAAGGCCTAAGCTGATACATTAATGTCATAATAGAGGATGGTTCCCTCAAAGGCCTTCCCCTTCACAATCTCCAGCCAACAACCTCCCACAATCAATTCATGGATGACACCTTGCTGATGAATACCCCCACCACCCATGAGGCTAACAAGCTCAAGTCCACCCACAAAGACTTCCTAGAAGCTTCAGGAACCTCCCTAAACCAGGACAAGTCATAATGTTTCTTCTTCAATACCCTGTTGGCGGTCCAAACCCACATCTCCAAAATTATGGGTATCCCCAAGAGCTCCCTTCCGTCCTCTTGGGATAGCCTCCTTCTATCCACATATTGGGGATACCCACATCTGCAAGATGTGGGTTTGGAGCTCTTGGGATAGCCTCCTTCTATCTCCAAACTTGGGATAGCCTCCTTTTATCCATCTCCAACCATCTAAACAACTGGTACTTTCTCTCTCTCAACCTAGCAACCCCTCTAGTCCTTCTAAAATATGTTCTTGGGGATTTATCGACCTACCTCTTTACAACCCTGGAAACACCATAGTCAGTTATAAAATCCATCAAAAAACTCCAACGAACTTTTCTTTGGCATGGTCACAACCCAGACAAGAAATGGGCTCTAGTAGGCTGGGATAAAATATGTCGGCCAAAATCAAAGGGGGTACTGGGTCTAAGGGATCCAAGAAATATCAATCACATAATGGGATAAATTCTTTGGTGGCATTTGCTCAAACATCCCTCGAAGTTATGGGATAAAATATAAACCAACCACCAATGAGGACCTCCTGACCAGACTAAATTATCTGATTCAAGGATCCAATATATGGAATGCAACATGGTTCAATCTCCCTCTCATACAGAAACATTCCTTCTGGGAGATTCGAAACAGAGAGTTGTCCTTATTCTAGCAAGACTCCTAGCAACAATTTCCACTTTTGCACTCTATGGAAGAGATACGCCCCCTACATTAGCAAATGAAATTCAGGGGTACCTTACATGTAAAGGACCTTTGGAAGGAGAACTCTCAACACCACCCTTGGTGCATATGGAATACTCAACCCCATGAACTCAACATACCGGAAGACAACAACACACAACCTTGGTGTGATTTCTCCTCACAGCGGAAGATTTGCATTAGTCAAGAACCGGACATCCTCAAGTGGTGACACTCGCCAACAAGAAAATTCTCGGTAAAATAATCCTACTACCTTCATGAAAATTAACACATGCAACCAAAAGAGAACATCTGGGGTAAAATATGGAATTCAAAATTATGGAAGAAAAACTCCATCTTCCTTTGGCTAATTACCCAGAACTGCATACTCACCTGGGATAACCTCCAAAAGAGGGTTTTGTGGGACCTTCGATATGTATTCTCTTTCAAGAATAGGAGGAAACAATGGAGTGCATTTTAAATCAATTCTCTCACATTTGAGTACTCTGGGACATGGAAACACAAATAATGCATCTCTCCAACAAAAATATAGCAAGTATTGTCAGCACTATTGAAAAATGGGACTTGATCACCTATCAAAGCCCAATTTTAGATTGCATATGGAAATTTCTACCAGGATTCATAGTGTGGAAAATATGGAAAGAGAGAAATAAAAGAATCTTCCATTGCCTTTCCTCTTCCCCCTCACTACTTGGGAAAATATCCTCACTCTCATTTGGGAAACAATTAGAGTTGAACCCTAGACACGTGAAGACATGCAATCCTTCATAAAGTAGCATCATCTCGTTATGGAAATTGAATATCCCTGACCTCCCCCACCAAGGACCCCCTATCTATGCCAAACATTCTTGCATACCCTCCTCTTTCTCCCCACCCCCTCAAGGTTTTGTCAAATTAAATTTTGATGGGTCCTCAAAGGGAAATCCAAGACCAACAGGATTTGGAGTTGTACTACGAGACAATGTCGGATGGATTCTACAGATCACAACAGGACACCTGGGGCTCAATACAAAAAATGCAGCATAATGTTGGAGTCTCATAAAGGGAATCAAACTATCATTCAATCACAACATCAATTAGATCATCATGGAAGGGGACTCCTAGGTGATAATCTTGCGAATCTCAAAAATCATCCACGACTCTTGCCCCTCAAAAGTCTCCCCAATCCAGTGGCTTCTGGGACTGCTGGAGGAATTCAGTTCCCTCCAACAACCCAACCTCACTCTAATCCCTTCTCATGTAAAAAGAGAAGCCAACAAGGTAGCATATTGCCTAGCTAATGAAGGAGTAGTTTAAAAGGAGGAGATGACTGCCCTCCCCCATATGGGGTAACACATCGATCACATGCAGCCCATGACATTTATTAAGCCTGATGCAACCCTCTCCTTCACATCTCGAATGGAGGACAACATTCAATGGGATTGTGTGAAGGCTGGAGAGTTCCCTCGCATGGGTTTAATGGTGCTCTCGATGTGCCATGGAATATGGAAAATGATGGGTATGGAAGGCATATCCAAGGTGATGGGTATGGAAGGCATATCCAAGGTTACCTCAACTCTCTTGGCACCCCTCCATTTCCTAGGAGAGTTTTATGGCTCCTCCCACCCAGCTCAAATTTCGCATTTGGGATTTTCTCCTTCCACTCTCCCAGCTTTGTGCTTTCTCAAGCTAAGTTCAGTGTTGTTTTCCCTCACCGCAAGGCCATAGGAATGTGGAAATAATAATAGGGGACATTCTTGGTATAGCTATGCATTCAGGAAGGGGCACATCTACAAGCTTACCCAGACTTCTTCTACCTCATTGATGCACTATGACAGGGAGCAAAAATTGCCTCCAATGGTCTATGTAGAGGAGGAATTTCCAGAAGAACCAATTATAGTTTCACTAGATTCCCTCCTCTACACAGTCTCGGACCCCCAATACCAGCCTAACACCAGTCTCCCTTCATTTTCTATAGAGTGTGCCATGGAAGGGGTGATTTGCATAATCCAGGAAAAAAATCTTTTGGTTGGCCACCCTTTTGAGCCTCCACTGCCTACCTCAGCTCTGGTCCGAGACCAGCAATATATTTTCTTCCTGGCACCAGAACACCTCAAGCTCACCTTTGAGATATGAAGGTACATGATGGAGTAGCTCCACATGCACACTTTACTCAGCATTCGACTCGACATCCTGTTTGAAGCACTCTTGAGATCAAAAAGTCAGTAGCGTTGTGTTGGTTGTGGAGCTTGATTATCTTCTTGATTCATAGGTATTTGTTTTCAACCATATTTATACCCCATGAATACTTTACAACCTGGGAGAATGTACACTCCTCCACACGAGGGATTGCAGAGGGGGGTTACCCCCTCTACAGGGTTTGGGGGCAAGCGGGCCCCCGAAGGAAAAATTTCCTTGTAAATTTATATTGTAATTTCATTGTAAATATGGACCGTTCATTATAAGGTCACAAATATGACGATAGAAGTTATGTTAGGTTTTTTTCCCTAGAAGGAAACCCTCTTTTATGAGGAAAATTTATTGTGAATATGTATCATTGCGAATATTGTATTATGAGAGAGGAGACTATGAGAGAAATAAGAGGAAGTTACAATGGGTGTGATATAGGTCGTATCCCTTCATTTGATGGATAATAATAAAGGAGGATGTGGAAATTTCTTTGGTGGACGTAGCCCACACTGGGTGAACCATGTATATCTGTGTCTCTATTGTATTGTGTATCTTCTGTGTTTTATTTCTTCATTTATTTGATTTTATTTCTCCGTGATCCTATTTTTCCAACAACTGGTATCATAGAGAAAGGTAACTCACAGGAAAAGAGGGTTCCTATTTCTAGTGGGAGAAATGGTGGAAGATGGAAAGTTTAGGGTCGATAAATTTAATGGCCAAAAATACTAGTTATGGAAGATGTAGAGGGAAGATTATTTATATCAGAAGGATCTATTTTTACCATTGGGTGGAATAGAAAAGAAGGTGACGACCATGAAGGATGAAGAATGGGAGGTTCTTGACAAAAAGTCACTAGGAATGATACAGTTGAGCCTGACAACGTCGGTGGCTTTCAATATTTCAAAAGAAAAGACAACGAAGGAGCTTATGGACACATTGGCTAAACTGTATGAAAAAACCTCATTGTCCAGTAAGTTATTTCTAATGAAGATATTATTTAATATGAAGATGTCAGAAGGTGGGTTTGTTGTATATCATTTAAATGAATTTAATACGGTTACTAATCAACTAAGTTTTGTAAAATTGGAATTTGATGATGAGGTCAGGGATCTTCTAATCTTGTGCTCATTTCTAGAAAGATCGAATGGATTGGTCATGGATGTAAGTAACTCTGTCTCTGGTTCAAATACTTTAAAATTTGATGACGTTGTTGGTGTTATCCTTAGTGAGGAAATGTGACGGAAAAGAACAGGTGATACATCAGGTAATGTGTTAAACATGGAGAACACGGGAAGACAAAAGGATAGAGGAAAGGACTTAGGGAGCCGTGAGAATTCTAGGAAGGGTAGATCATAATCCATATTTGGAAAGATAGAGTGTTGGAATTGTGGGAAGAAACAACATCTGGAAAAAGACTGTAGAGCTCCAAAGAAACAAAGAGATGGACAGAGGAGAAAAATGAGGAAGCGAATGTAACAGGTGATGTGTTACAAGATGCTTGGATTCTTTCTGTAGATAATATTTTTGAATCTTGGGTAGTAGATTCAGGGGCTTCATTTCATGCCACACCTCATAGGAAACATTTTCTATATTATGTTCAAGGTGATATTGGACAGGTTCATCTAGGTGATGATGCACCATGCAAAATTGTTGGAATGGGAAAGGTAAAAATAAAGAAAAGAAATGGAAACCAATGGTTGTTTAAAGAGGTAAGACATGTTCCATATCTAAGGAAAAATCTAATTTCAACAGGGAAGTTGGAAAGTGAAGGTTGTATATCCATATTTATAGATAAGGTGTGGGAGGTCACCAAAGGATCATTGGTGATAGCAAAAAGAAAGAAGGTAGGTACACTGTATTTATGTATTGGTAATACTGACTCTTCTATCTCTTTATCTTCTATAAGAGTGGATACATCATTGTGGCATCACAATATTGGACACATGAGTGAGAAGGGGATGCAGATACTTCAAAAAATAATTTTGTTGCCAAATCTTAAACAAATTGATTTGCATTTCTGTGAGCATTGTGTTTATGGAAAACAAAAGAGAGTCAGATTTCTCAGAGTCGAAAAAGAAAAGAAGAGTGAAATATTAGAGCTTGTGCATACAGATGTATGGGGACCATCTCAGGTATCATCTCTTGGTGGCTCTCGTTATTATGTTACTTTTATTGATGATGCAACTAGAAAAACTTGGTTTTATTGCATTCGACAAAAATCAGATGTTTTTGATACTTTTAAGAAATGGAAAGCTTTGGTTGAGAATGAGACAGGAAAAAGGTTGAAGTGTCTCAAATCATACAATGGAGGTGAATATTGTAGCAAGTATTTTGATGATTATTGTTCATACCATGGGATTCGTAGAAACAGGAGAAAGAAAAACTAGAATACATAGTGCTTGATGAGATCACTAAAAAAGAAATTTCAAAGGTACCAAAAAATCATAATGTACAAAAACGTGATCATCAGGTACCTCAAACTCCTGCAAGTGTTGTTAGAATATCTAATAGGTTAAGTAGACCCCCTGAACGATACTCTCCTTCATTGTATTATTTATTGTTGATTGATTCTGGTGAACCAGAATGTTATGAAGAGGCATTGCAGGTAGACACCAAAAAGAACTAGGAACAAGGCATGAAAGAGGAAATGGATTCCTTGGTAAATAACCAAACTTGGGACTTGGTTTAATTTCCTGCAGGAAAAAGAGCATTGCAAAATAAATGGGTTTACAAGTTGAAGGAAGAAGATGGAGGAAAAAGCGGTACAAGGATAGACTTGTTGTAAAGGGGTTTTCACAAATGAAAGATATAGATTTTGATGAAATATTTTCTCCTGTTGTTAAAATGTTTGGTATGTGTTATATTCTTTGCATTTTTTCTGCCTCGGGACCGCATTATATTTAGGTGGTTTTTTGGCACATGGTTTCTTTGTCGATGGTTTTCTATTTTTGGTTTAGGAATTAGGGTTTTGGAATAATCCAGGTCATTGGGTTAGGGTTTTGGATGCTGCTGGCTCCTATATGTATTTTGTATTGTAAATATTGTAACATGATGAATAATATAGAATATGTTGGTTTATCCCGGTTTGGGTTTCCAGGGGAAAAATCTATGTGTAATGTTTGTATTTGTCATTGTATCTTTTATGTTCCTTTACTAAATATCTGTTTGCAGTAGATATTGTACAATGTTAGAATTTACATTTGGTATCAGAGCTTTATTGGCTTCAGGGGGACACCTTTGTGGTCAAGGGTTTGTCTTGAGACTGTGATAAGCCTTGTTACAATGGGAGATCTGCGGTATTTCTTTTTCAGGTGAAAAGAAATGGCAAGCAATTCGAATATGGTGATCGTGAAGTTTAATGGGAAAAGTTTTGAGTTGGGGAAGCTCAAGATGGAAGATTTGTTGGTGGATAGATATCAGTGGATCATGGTATATCTAGGTACTACAGCTACAGGAACTTCTACAGATGACTGGAAAAATTTGGATCAGAAGGCAAAGAGCACAATCCGACTGTGTCTCTCTAATTCAGTATTACTGAATGTGTCAGAGGAAGATACAACTAAGGATTTATGGGAAAAGTTGGGGAATTTGTATTAGTCTATGTCCCTAGTAAATAAACTATTCCCGAGAAAGAAGTTGTATAACCTGAGGATGAGAGATGGAGACTCGGTGGCAGAGCATTTGAACACCTTCAATACTGCGGTAAGTCAGTTAGTATCTATTGAGATTAAAATTTCAGATGAAGATAAATGTATCAGTTTGTTGTGTTCTTTACCAGACACGTGGGTTAGTCTGGTTGTGGTCATAGGTAGTAATACAACTTCCTTGAAGTTTGAAGAAGTGGTCTCATCCTTGTTGTCGGAGGAGATGATATGAAAGAATATGGAAGGACATAGCATAGACGCATTATTTGCAAGAGGACATTCCTAGGAAAGAAATAGATCTAATTTCTCAAGTGGGAGATCTACATCTAAGGGTATATCTAAATCTCCTGGAAAGTTTGTAAGGGTATGTTGGAGATGTGGAAAAGAAGGGCACTATAAGAAGTAGTGTAGATCCAAAGTTGATAAAAATAAGGGATCTGAAGAATATTCTTCTACAAAAGAAAAGACCTCCAAGTAATAAGGAGGGGATGTGTACTTGGCCTCTTCAAGCACACATGCAGATCATGAGGCATGGTTGGTTGAATCTAGTGCATCCTTTGATATGACTCCCCACAAGGAGTGGTTCTGTGAACATGAAAGGTATGATGGAGGTAATGTTTTCTTAGGTAATGATTTGACAACCAGAATCATAGGAAGAGGAAGGGTCAAGTTGAGGCTCATAGATGGAAGGATTAGAACACTACCTGGTGTTCTTCACATCCCAGGTTTGGCTAGAAATTTGATTTATGTAAGAAAACTGGACGATGCAGGGGTAAAAACAATATTTGAAAAGGTAACCTGTAGGATGGTTTGAGGAGCAATGGTGTTGTTGAGGGGATTTCAGTTTGGAACTATGTATAAGATGTAAGGAAGCACTATTAGTGATGGGTTTAATATTTCCATTTTTTCTGATATTGGAGTTGAAGAAGAAAGAACTCCTATAGTCTCTGGAGAAAAGGTTATGCTGTGGCATCAAAGACTGGGGCATATCGGAGACAAGGTTCTTCGACTACTACACGGTAAAGGTATGGTTGAAGGTATGTCTAACTTATCTTTGGATTTTGATTTCTGTGAACATTGTCTATATGGGAAGCAGAGTCGAGTAAGATTCCCATATGGTGCAACAAGGGTAGAAGGAATTTTACAGCTAATTCACAGTGAGTTTTTGGACCTGTGTTGGTCCCATCATTGGGAAAATATATGTACTATGTCTCATTTATAGATGAATTCTTGAGGAAGACTTGGATATATTTTCTTATGAAGAAATTTGAAGTATTTGACAGGTTTAAAGAGTTTAAGGCTCTTGTTGAGAATCAAATAGAGAAAATAATTAAGGTGTTGAGGACAGATAATGGCAGATATTTCTACAGAAATGAATTTGAAGAATTCTGTAAAAGGTGTGGTATATAAAGGCAAAATACTACTCCATATACACCTCAACAGAATGGAGTTGCAGAAAGGATGAACATGACGTTGATGGAAAAAGCAAGGTTCATGCTCAGTGGTGTCGGGTTAGGGAAATACTTATGGGCAGAGGCAGTGGGTACTGCATGTTACCTAGTCAATAGATCAACCTCATCAACATTGGATGACAAGACTCCACAAGAGGTATGGACTGGTAAGGAACCTTCTCTCACACATCTCAAGGTTTTTGACTACAATATATATGTTCATGTTCCAAAGGAAAACATGATTAAGCTGGATAAGAAGGATGAAAAGTGTATCTTTATTGGATATAAATATTGTCTCAAATGTTATAAGCTTTGGAACCCAAAAACTAAGAAGGTAGTGTATAGCCGAGATGTGGTATTTAGAGAAATGAAGGATGTTGTTAAACAAGAATCCCTACCAAGTAAGGAAGAACCAAAAAAGATAGAGTTTGATTTAAAGGATGATGAATCAGACTCTACAAAAGAAAATGAATAATAAGAAGAATATCCTCATACTCCAATATTAAGGAGATCGTATCGAGAAAGAAGGCTACCGGAAAGGTATAGTCCATCTTATTTCCATTCAAATTTTGCTTTGTCTATTACTGATGATGATACTAGAACTGTCAGGGAGGCAGTGGATTCAGAGGATGGAAATCTCTAGAAAAGGGCCATGGACGAAGAAATGGCATCTTTGGATAAGAATGAGGCTTGGGATCTAGTGGAGTTGCCAACTGGAAGAAATCCCATTGGAAGGAAATGGGTATTTAAAAAGAAGTTGAATGAAAAAGGAAAAGTGGAGAAATACAAAGCTCGGTTACTAGCAAAGGGTTATTCCTAGGTTGAGGGAATTGATTTTGGTGAGATTTTTTTTCTTGTTGCCAAGTTAACCTCTAGAAGATTTATGTTATCTGTTGTTGTTGCATTTGATTTTGAAATAGAACAAATGGATGTGAAGACAACATTCCTACATGGGTATCTGGAAGAAAAAATCTATATGAAGAAACCATAAGGTTATGATGTGAAGGGAAAGGAGCTGATATGCAAGATGAAAAAGTCCATTTATGGTTTAAAACAATCACCAAGAATGTGGTATCAAAAATTTGATACTTATATGTTGGGACTTGGCTTCACAAGAAGAAAAGAAGATCATTGTGTGTATTCTAAATTAATTGGTGATCATTTGATTTATTTGGTCTTATATGTGGATGACATGTTGTTGATAGGAAACAACAAGGAGATTATCCGGGATGTGAAAACTTAGTTGTCCTCTAAATTTGACATGAAGGATCTCGGTGCTTCAAATTTCATTTTGGGCATGGAAATTAAAAGAGATTGGAAAAGCAGGAAACTCTGGTTAAATCAGAGAAAATATATCAAGACAATATTGCAGAGGTTTAATATGAAATAATGTAAACTGGTCAAGGTTACTATTCCTGTTGGTGTAAAGTTATATGTGGATCAGTGTCCCAAGACACATGAAGAAGAGGAGGACATGTCTCATGTTCCATATGCGAGTGCAGTTGGAAGTTTTATGTATGCGATGGTTTGTACTAGACCATACATTGCACATGCAGTGGGAGTTTTGAGCAGGTATATGTCAAAACCAGGGAAGAAGGATTGGACAACAGTAAAAAGGGTTTTTAGGTATTTGTGTGGCACTGCTAGCTGTGGATTTTTCTATGAAGGAAGATCGGTATTGGACAGAGTGGTGGATATACATGGATTTGTGGATGCAGACTGGGCTGGATATTTGGATTTTAGGAGATATACAAGTGGGTATGTGTTTAAACTGTTTGGAGGAGACATAAGTTGGATGAGCAAAAGACAGGTTGTAGTGGCACTTTCAACTACAAAATTTGAATACATGGAAGTCACTCATGCAAGTAAGGAATCAATATGGTTACAAAGATTGTGTTCAGGTATTGGGTTGGTACAACAAGCTGTAAGGATAGAGTGTGACAATCAGAGTGCAATTTTTCTAGCGAAGAACCATGCTTATCATTCAAAGACAAAGCACATTGATGTTCAATATCACTTTGTGAGAGACATGATTGAAGAAAAGAAAGTATCACTAATGAAGGTGGACACTTTGAAGAATGTTGCAGACTCATTAACAAAATTTGTGAGCACTAAGAAGTTCTCTTGGTGTAGAGGATCCATGGGCATTGCTGCCTTGGATTGTTGACTATGTAACCCTGTAAACCCCCTATATGCAAATAAAACAACAAGTGGGATAATGTTGGGTATGTGTTATATTTTGCATCGGGGCCACATTTTTTCTACATCGATACCACATTATATTTAGGTGGTTCTTTGGCACATGGTTTCTTTGTCGATGGTTTTCTATTTTCGGTTAAGGAATTAGGGTTTTGGACTAATCCAAGTCATTGGGTTAGGGTTTTGGATTCCACTGGATCCTATATGTATTTTGTATTGTAAACATTGTAACATGATGAATAATATAGAATATCCTGGTTTTCCCGATTTGGGTTTCTAGGGGAAAAATCTCTGTGTAATGTTTGTATTTGCCATTGTATCTTTTCTATTCCTTTATTGAATATTTGTTTGCACTAGATATTGTACAAGGTTAGAATTTACATAAAATGACTTCAATTAGGACTATTTTAAGCCTTGTGGCAGTATAAGATTTGCATCTTGAACAATTAGATGTAAAAATAGCTTTTCTCCATGGGGATTTGGAGGAAGAGATTTATATGAAGCAGCCACATGGGTATGAGGTCAAAGGAAAGAAGAGTTTGGTATGGAGGTTGAAGAAGATCTTGTATGGACTAAAGCAATATCCAAGGCAATGGTATTTGAAGTTTGACAGGTTTATGACACAACGAGGTTATAGTAGATGTCATTCTGATCACTATGTTTATTTTAAAAGGATAGAAAATGGAAGCTATATTATCTTACTATTGTATGTAGATGACATGCTTGTTGCAGGGTCTAATATGAAAGATATAAATGTTCTCAAGAAGAAATTAAATTGGTATGAAATTAACTAATTCATTTGCAATGACGGATTTGGGTGTTGTAAATAAAATCCTTGGTATGAGAATAACAAGAGATAGGAAAAATCACAAATTGACATTGTCTCAGGGTGACTACATAGAGAAGGTGTTGGAGAGGTTTAGAATGCAGAATGCAAAACCAGTTAGCACCGCTTTGGCCAGCCATTTCAAATTAACTAAGGAAATGTGTCCCAAGACATAGAAGGAGATATAATACATGTCCAGGGTCCCTTATTCATGAACAGTTGGAAGCTTGATGTATGTGATGGTTTGCACAAGACCAGATATTGCACATGTAGTGGGAGTTGTGAGAAGGTATATGAACAATCCAGGTAAAGAAAATTGGGAGGTAGTAAAGTGGATTCTTAGGTATTTGAGAGGTATTGTTACTCATGCATTATGTGTTGGAGGTTCAAGCACTATTCTATAGGGATATGATGATTCAGATATGGCAGGTGATAAAGATAGTTCATTGGCTTGTGATTGTTCACTCGCTTGTGATCGTTCATTGGCTTGTGATTGTTCACCCACTCATTGATTGTGAGGTGGTAGCCTTAGTGACCATTCCTAGATAACTACAGAGGTGATTGTAGATGAGACGTGCATGCATTACCTAGGGAGGAAATTCATTCATATCCTTAGTTCCCTCATAGGGTTCCTACCTTAATAAAGGTACTTGCACTGAAAGTATTCCCTGAGGGATAATGGTGTAAATGGAAGAAAAATACATGCTACCCCATGGGATATTGAATCCCCCAAAAACATTGTTTCCCCTAGAGTAACTAGGAACAACCCTAGACCCGCTGAGTATATTACAACCAAATGGAAAACCAACACTCGACATTACCGAGATACTTGTAGGAATGGCATAGGTAGAAGGAATTCCATCCCCCATATTGAAACCCAAGGTTTCCCCCCCACTGGAAGTAGATATAGACATGGGGATAAACACTAATGATATGGGTGTAGGAATTCTTGGTATGATAATGGAAAGAAAAGATGACATAGTCAACATCCCCCAAATGGAGGGACTCGATGACACGAGAAGAAATGGGATATGTCCAATGTAAATAATATATGGAAAGGAAGACATTGTTGGTATGCCCCTTGTAGCGCTCATCAATGAGATTTATGGATCAACTACATTGGATGAAAAAATATCGGACCCGACATGATGTAAGGTTCATTGAACAAAAAAAAGGTTCACTAAAAAGTTCCCTTACTTAGACAAGAATAGGTGCATTAAGATCACTCAAAGAAGGGTTGGAATTAGGTGGAGGACTCTTGACAACCACTTTGACTTCAAAGGCTAAGATCTCTTCATACTATCTATTCGGCTATTCAAATTATTTTTCACCTATATCGTGTCGCTTAAGAGGTGGTTTAACCTCCATGATGGGCTCAAGTGCTTGTAATTGATGGACCCAATGACGTGATTGTTCAGCCACAGTGAAAATGAATGTCAAAATCAAAATAAAATTCAACCTAAGGCCAAATAAGAATTAGAATCAGAGAGAATACCCCTAACAAATCTAGGAAACAACAAGAAAACCAATGGCTTAGGGGACCTTCCGAAAACCAACCCTCTAGGGGAGATGAAGTCCCCACAATATTGGCTAGTGAAGGTATCAGGGAAATTACAATGATCTCCGTGAAACAACCTTGATGGATGAAAATACCCTTTATTAAGGTGAGCACCCTCTGGGGGAACTGGGATCATGATCAAACATCTATGCCAAGTACTATGGGTATGTCCCACATGAAGTCACCTCTGTAGCCACCTAGGAATGGTCACTAAGGATATCACCTTACAATCAATGAGTGGGTGAACAACCACAGGTCTGACCACATGTAAGATCAGAGTAACTATGCCCAAATATTCGAAAGTGATACCTCATAGGGAGGTGTCAGCACTAACAAAACCCTCATATATGTAGTAGTCAAAGTAATATCACAAACACCAAAACAAGTAAAGAGGAGTGATCACCCTACTGTTACAAGGGAAAAACTCTCTATGGCCAAGGGTAAACCACAATAGATAGGTATGACTTCATAAATCAACTCAATTCCAACATATGCTATATAAAATAATGTGCAATATAAGAAAGAGGCCTACCTTGATCCAACGTTTGATGATGTTCCATCGTTGAGAACTTTGACCCAAATCTTTATACCTACAAGAAGTTCTTAACAAACAAGCAGAGAAAGTATACAATGATAATATAAAATGGGTTAGCACATCATATAGCATAATCCATTAATAAACATTACAAACATGCCCATGGATAATAATCATATATTTGCAAGATATCAATAGGATGGGAAAGGAGTATTTCTATTAATAATTGATCAGCAGAAATGACAACAATACAGACTTTCGTGTCAGCACGGTTCGAAACCAAGAAACCAAGTTCCTTCCAATTGGGTCTCCACCACTTCAATCCTCCACCAAAGACAAGCTCATAGGAAAGAGCCAATGAGGTCCTCTCAATAATAGGGAAAGATCTTGGGGGCTGAACACTATGTTCAGACTTGAGGGACAAAGGGATGCAGACTCAATATGAAGTAATTTCTCCAGAGTAACTTTGCTCTCAAAGTTGAATTCTTTCTCCTTCTTTTTCATAGGTAGAAATTGTGCTCTTATAGCCTTCAGGATGCAACTGAAGGGTTGAGTCAGAATGTTTCCAGTATATGGAAGGCCAAGGATTAGAGATCTCCTGTCATGACATGGAAACTCAACCTCATTTTGTATTTTCTGGCACAAATCCCGATGTACACGGGATGTAGTGGATCAATAAGCGTATACGCATATTGCATAGCAGATAGGGAGCGTATATGTGGAAAAATGTATATTTTTATCTCTGGATTCATCAAAAGGGGATGATAAGTCTGCATAGGGAAATGGAAAAAGGCCCTCTATGCAAGATAGCAATGGTGAGGCAAATCTTTCTATAACAGATGCCCCCTAATGTGTGAGATCAGAGGAGTATATGCGATGGATGAAATACATTATAAATAACCCAAAAGTGGAGTGGTAGAGAACCAACTACACGAACTCAATTACTCATTACATTATGTATTGACTTTGCATACATGGTTGCCAAGAATACAATGTAGATCCATGTGGAAAATATACCAAACAAGTGTTCATGGCCATGAATAGGAAAACACAAATGTGGTTACATGAAAAAAGATGTCATAGTCATGAACAAGTCCCAGTGAAACCAGTCTCAAAATCAATTTGAAGATATCTATATACCATGGAGTACAATCTGATCTCCCATGATCACTGAATTCAAATAGGTACTAGTCCAATGAAGGGGAAGCAACAGCTCAGGAAAGTTGCTACCACATAGTGATGTCTTCAAGTCTTCTACACTATCCGCCAAGGGTGCAAGTCTACATCATGTGAATAAATGAGTTGAGGTTGAACACGATGAGACATCGCTTTATTACCGATCATTGAGGTTTACCATTAACAAACACGAGACAACCTACCAATAATGAAAGTAGGTATCAAGGCACTGAGTACATTTCTACTAGTGTGAATAAAGGAGTTTGTGTCGAATGCTTGAAAATCCATTGATGTATTCCCATATTTCAATGTCAAGAGAGCCTGCCACTAACGACTGCAAGCCTCAAGGTACTCATAAAACTATAGGTACCATATCCAAAATAAATGAGCTGAAGTCGATGGAAAGAGACACGCTGAAAGGAGAGAATTGAGGCATCTCTCATCAGTCATCACGAGGAACAAAGCAGAAGCTTCATGATTTGGTGGATATTGGACGAAGAACATGTTCACGAACCAACGACCCTGTTCATCTTCCGCGTGTGCCAAATGAAAGAAGTACATGAAAAAGACCCTTTGAATAGCAATCAATGATGAAAAACTACTGACAAAGGCGAGGAAACCACCAATAAGGCTAATGGAATCTAAGACACTGCATGAATCCCAAAGTGTGAATATATGTATTACATTCGAACACAAGGGAAACCACCCAGTCAACGACCAATGATGAAGTGTCGATTTTTGGGTTCAAGGTGACCTACCAATGATGAAAGTATGGCCAGGGTGTATGATAAGACCAAAGTGTCATGTGATTCTAAGACAAAACTGAGGGTATGGCCAACATGCAAAGTCAAGATTTCTGAGGAGTGGCTGACACAGGTTGATAGACTTCCTTTGAACAAGAGCATGAGACATATGGTGGACTCAGGCAGCATGGAATCAATGATGTGACAATTAGATGCAGGAGACATCCATAATGTTCACTGTAGGGACTGGAAGAGTAACCAGTCGGTAGATAAAATTTTGTAGCGCGATCAGCTTTCTAAGGCCATGCTAAATCCAAAATTATGATGACATAAGGACTCAATAACTTTTTTCTATGTTCAAAGGCGACACAATTGTTGCCAATTACAATATAGTACTCCCTTCTATCCCGTCTTTTTTTTTTTTTCATAACAAATGAATGCTATGATACAGAGGAGGGGACGAGTGTCACAAGTAAGAAAAACTAGTTCCAACAGTGGAACGTACCTATGCTCAATGCAAGGAAATTCATGAGGGAGATGGATACTCGGGGTGATGTTCCCTCCAAGGTATAGGTTGTCAAATTGTGAAGGATATAAATAAGGCTCTACTTGGTCGAGGATGCAAACTGCTTAGGCAACGGTTTATAACGCAAAGCGAGAACCAGCTAAAGGCTCAATACTGCAAGTGAGGGCATGAGAAGCAATCACAACTTAACGCCAAAAAATGTCACTTTTTATATCTTTTAGTCTACTTGGTGTGAAAAAGGGGTAAACTTGTGCCAAATAGATGTCTTTTCAAATCCAATTTATGAGTGTGAAAAAGACAAGTTCACTTGACAATGTTTTCAATTTTTGGTAGCGAGTTGGAAAAGAGCTTAACTAAGACTCATGACCTTTCAAATCCAATTTTAGCAAGTGTGAAAGGGACAAATCACTTGGCAATATGTTTGGTTTTTAGGCGAGTCAGAAAAGAGCTTAACTCAGACTCGTTAGGAAGATTCTAGGCGACAAGCCACGGGGGAGGCCAAGGCTCATGTGCAGACCTTCTGTGGAATGTTGGTATCTTACAAAGAACCGACCCAAGCTTGGGAAGACCCAAAGCTCTCCAATTCGAGGAGGGAAAAGTGATAACGGAGGTTATCATTTCCATGTTATATTGAATAATGTCTCTTCCTGGAAAATACATAGGTAGAGGCATTGGATACCCCACAAGACCATCCCAATCAAAGGGAACCTTGTCAAGACTTGGAGGGAGAGAACTCGAGAAGAGTAAAAATCTATCTTGTTCAGAAGGTGAAGTAATAGAAATGCTAAGGACATGGTATACAAGGTATAGAACCAGAACCAGAAGAGTGGGATCGACCAAAAATTTCATTGGCATGACCACCTCCTTTTGAATTGGCACGACCACCTCCTTAGACTCACTCTCCAAGAGAAGAGTGGGGTCGATCGAATATTGCATCGATATGACCACTTCCTCAACCATTGGTTGAATAGGATACAAGACAACAAGGTTAAGAGGTGTATCACCCCCAAAAATAGGAGTGTTGTTAGTCGAAGATTGCATCGGCACAACCGTTGGATGAACAAGATGCGAGACAACAAGGTCAAGAGACACATCACCCTCGAACACAGAAGAGGTGTTAGTCAAAGATTGCATCGACACAACCACAGGTTGAACGGGATGTGAGACAACAAGGTCAAAGGACACATCAATCCTTAAAGGAAAAGAGGTGTTAGCCGAAGATTGCATCGGCATGATTGTTGTATCAACCAAAGAAGGAACAGAGTGTTGTGAAACCATATATGCCTCAAAACCCAAAGGGCCTTTAGGTGAACCCCACGCTTCTGGTATCCCAGCAGTAACAGAACACAAATGAGTAAGGTGACTTCCTTCACAAGTCCTGCAAAGGAATCTAGGATTATGTCTAAGACGTCTAGGCTTCTCAATCATATGAATGCCCCCAACATGACTTGCAGTGGCTAGTGACATGCTCCCAACATGAATTGCAAAGGCTAGTAGAAAATGTCCAACATGACTAGCATAGGTTGGTGATGAATCCCCAACATGACTAGCAGAGGTTGGTTATGAATCCCCAACATGACTAGCAAAGGTTGGTGATGAATCCCCAACATGACTAGCATAGATTGGTGATGAATCCCCAACATGACTAGCAGATGTTGGTGATGAATCCCCAACATGACTAGAAGAGGCTGGTGATGAATCTCCAATGTGACTAGCAGTGACCAGACATGTGCCCCCAGCATGACATGCAGCAGCTGGTTGCAGATCTTCAACATGACTCGCAGAGGTTGTCGACCAATCTCCAACATGACTAGCAGAGGTTGGTGATATAACCCCAGTATGACATGCAGTGACTGGACTTGTGCCCCCAACATGACTTGCAGCAGCTAGTTGCAGGTCTTCAACATGACTTGCAGAGGTTGTTATCCAATCTCCAACGTGGCTAGTGGAGGTTGGTGATATAAGGACAATATGACATGCAATGATTGGACTTGTGGTGGTGCTGAATTACGGCATTTGAGACCAAGGTCCAAGGAAAGATTGGTTTTGAGAAATTGCAGGTCAGGAAGGATCTTGGTTTACACCCTGTCCATGTCGAACATGATAGTATCCTCCTACATACTGATTCATAAAGGGTTGTAAGGGCATCGACACCGAGGAATCCACTTGCGAAGAGAAAGCAGCATGAAAAGGGTTACTCATGTGAGGATATATGTTGCCCCCAGATGAAGGAACTTCATAAGGGGGATTTCCCATACTATAAAAATAATTCCCCCGTGATGAAACACCAGAGGGAAGATGGAGGTCTTCCATGGGAAAAGTGTTCGTAGGAACTGACATAGCGGAAGAAGGATAAGTGGACGGAGTGTAACAAGTAGAATGATTTCTTAATTTGGCACTTACTTCTCACATAGTGGATTCGTAGGAAGGAATATTCCAACCTCCTACCGTAAGAGGTGTTTGAAGGATATGACTCCTACCAAACGGAGAGGGATAATAAGGAGGCATCATGCCCCCAGACCCAAAAATTTATACACATAAGGAGGCGAGATAGAGGATGGCAAGTGCAATGACATATCATACATACCATGAGACAAATGATTAGAGGCCCAAGGCATTGACTGAGTACCATAATTCTGCACACCATTATAAAAAAAGGATGGATTTTCCCCCATGAATGTCATGGAGGCAGGGGGGGGGGGGTAGAAGTAAATGAGGGAGAAAAAGGAACTCCATTATCCATGATAACAACTAATCAGCACAAAATCGTATGGTCAACTAATAATCAAAGAGCATACCAAAAAGTCAAACGACCAATATGAATGCAAACGGGCTAAAGTGGCTAAGTGGCCTCCCTCGCTAAAGAAGGTATGTCTGGTCCAAGAGGAACCTGAGACTCCCCGCTAAATTTTGGAGGTAACATAATCAGTTATAGGGGCCCTTGTGGGCTTAACAACTAGTCAGTCAGATCCCCCTAGAGAGGTAATCCTCCATAAAGGTTGTGTGTTGTTCGACCCCTATCTGACCCAGAGTACAAGCAAAATAACCCCTGCAAGTAACCCATGAGATACCTAATTCAAGCAATTAATCAACCATTGTATAACCGATGCACAGGCGAGTAGTCATAAGTCTGAGTCACTGTATGGGCAAGGTAGCAAAGCCCGAAACCTTGAAAGCACCACCTCTCACAGAGGTATGGGTACTAGCAAGATCCCCAAATACAAATAAATCTACAGAAATATCTCTGACGCTAGGTGAGTATCCAGGGGTTATCCCTTCAATTAACTTTGTGCGACCTCGTGATTAACTCCGGTGTGAGTGGAGGCTCCTGATATTACCAATTATACAATGGACTTCTCAACTCCCTATCTTAGACACATATGTTGATTTAATTTCCTTGGAGAACTTTACTCACAAAATCCTATTCCAAGGCACTAAATCCTAGGCTAGTTTGTGTACCCTAAAAAATAAAATCGTGACTAATCAATTTTAGTTTAAAGCGTAAATTTAATTGGTCACGATTACTCAAAAAGGTATGGAAGTGAAACTCATGATGTTAGGACTCTGCAAGAAAATAAATATGGATATAATGCAAAGTCTATCTTTAAATTTTCAATGAATGATATGCTAATAAAAAAAGTGCAGTCTTCAATTTCAACTCTGCAATTCAGAAGTAAAATGCAATCTTTCACTAAATGTACTAAGCTAATGATAAAGATTCAAAGAAAAAAATGCCAACCAATGCAAAATGCCTATTTTTTTGTATTTTCAATATACTAAAAAGAAAATGTACGGATTGATGAGCAACCTGATATGTAAATTCTACTATGTATAAAAGAAATAACTCGAGCAGAATACCAAGCAGCCATGCAAACAGTCCAGAGAACAAGGAAAAATAAAAAATGTAAAACAAAGAGAAAGACTCCACCCAAAAATTCAACTCCAAACAGGTTTCCTGTCATCCCAGATAATCTCAATAGACACTATAGAGACCTAAGAAGGCTCAACAATCTTCAAATCCCACCCAGCAGTCACTAAACCAATAAAACAAGCAAGGGGAAGTGGTATACGCGACTATTTAGGAGAACATATCGTATATACACTTCTTGCAGTGAGACAACAAGCATGTATACACGACTGTCAAGGGAAAATGGGCGTATATGCTTTAAAACAAGTCTAGGCAAAGGAAAAAGGCTAAAAACTCAGACCTAGAGTGAATAGGACATGTCAAGCAGTGATACGACAAGAAACACAAAGGAAAAAGAGAAATGTAAGAAGAAAAAGTACTTCAACCCTTAGAAGGAATATCTCTCCCCAGTGGAGTTTCCATTTCTGTTACAAGGGAAAAATTCTCTATGGCCAAGGGTAAACCACAACAGACATGTATGACTACAGAAATCAACTCAATTCCAACATATTCTATATAAACTAATGCGCAATATAAGAATGACGCATACCTCGATCCAACTTTTGATGATGTTCCACCATTGAGCACTTTGACCCAAAGCTTTATACCTACAAGAAGTTCTTAACAAACAAGCAGAGAAAGTATACAATGATAATATAAAAGGGGTTAGCACATCAGATAGCATAATCCATTAATAAATATTACAAACACGCCCATGGATAATAATAATATATTTTCAAGATATCAATAGGATGAGAAATTTGTATTTCTATTAATAATTGATCAGCAGAAGTGACAACAATACAAACTTCCGTGTTGGCACGGTTCAAAACCAAGAAACCAAGTTCCTTCCAACTAGGTCTCCACCACTTCAATCCTCCACCAAAGGCAAGCTCATAGGAAAGAGGCAATGAGGTCCTCTCAACACTATGTTCAGACTTGAGGGACAGAGGGATGCTGACTCAATATGAAGTAATTTCTCTAGAGTAACTTTGCTCTCAAAGTTGAATGCTTTCTCCTTCTTTTCCATAGGTCAAAATTGTGCTCTTATAGCCTTCAAGATGAAACTAAAGGGTTGAGTTGGAATGTTTCCAGTATATGGAAGGCCAAGGATCAGAGATATCCTGTCATGACATGGAAACCCGACCTCATTTTGTATTTTTTGGCACAAATCCCGATGTATGCGGGTTGTAGTGGATCAACAAGCATATACACATCTTGCATAGCAGATAAGGAGCATATATGTGGGAAAATGTATATTTTTATCTCTGGATTCATCAAAAGGGGATGATAAGTCTGCATAGGGAAATGGAGAAACTATGCAAGATAGCAATGGTGAGGCAAATCTTGCTATAACACCTGCTTTACCAGATGTGAGCTCGTGCTTAACTCTTATGTTAGAGTTCCATGAGTCTTAACTGAGGTTAACTCTGTAACATAATTGGTGACTCCACTCGGGAAGAATATTTGATTCTTCTCTAGTTTGAATTCCCTTGACTATTTTCCTCTTTTCTCCATTTTTGAGTCAACCATTCTCTTCCCTGGCACTTCCTCATAGAATAGATCTCTCGGATCTGGAAGACCCGAGTCATATATTTTTATTTTTCAAAACAAATGTAGAGTGACATTTTTCTAATGCCGAGGGCAGGGCATCAGGTTGTTTGTTGCAATACTGGTGACTAGTGGCCTCATGCATATGGTCGTATGTTGCATTCCAAACAACTCATGACCTTCCTTGCAGGAAAAAAAATTCAAATTTTTAAATTTCTTCTAATCATATCTAGATATATATAATCTAAGGAGTTTTTTTTTTTTATCTATTGTTACACATTATTTTGGTCACTCTGATTATGACCCCATATGCATGTGTTTAGGTTTCCAAAACAATCTTTCACATGAGGAAAATGACTAATTTCTTCCCCTACAAGGCACATTTTTAGAATGACGTCATAGGCTGACAGTGGTACACAATGAGGAAATCCTTGATTTCCGCAGGCTGCTCTATGCTTGTCCTGCGGGATTTCTGCATGATACTATATAGGCAGGGTACGGTGGTGCTTGAAGCTAAGAAAAGGAAGAAGTTTCACGAAGTTTCTATAGGGAGAATCTTCTAGAATGTGAGGTGGCGTCCGTATGGTTGTGATCTTACTGGCTTCTCTGATTTAGTGGGATCATCCTCATCCTAGTAACCACTTCACCTTCTCCTATATAATAATGGATTTCTCATGGAAAAGGTTAAGCAAGGTCAAGCAAGATTGAGCAAAGAATAGGCTGAATACTGTGTGAAGAATCCTGATACAATTGATGCTTGAGGCCTCCATTTGTCCATCAAGCTTTGTGGACTATCTTCATGCAAATTCGGAGCAAGTGTATGTGTGTGTTGGAACAAAGGACCACCGAAAGGGAACTTGCGACATCAAGGCAATTTGGTTGTATCTTCCACTTTTACTTAATATGATATAGTGCCATGTTTCTTTCCCATAAAATCATTAGTGTTTTATTACATGACTCCTTCATCACATGTTTAGGTTTCCATTGAATCTACAATTGCTTTTTTCACTTTGGTTGGTTTGTGTCATTGCAGATTTGATCTCACAAGAGCACCGGAGTGAAGCAGGGACAATAGAGATATAGGAAAGTGATATATAAATGTATGTCATACACTCCTACTTTGGTGATAAATTCAATGGTAGAAACCTAGGGAACACGTCATGTCCTGTCTTGTTTTGTTCTAGATCTAGGTGGATCTAGGGAGATTAGTTTATGTCCACATTCACTGATTTATCCAATAACAAAATTGGCGACTCCACTGGGGATACGACTTGATTGTGGTGTTTTGTTGGCCATTTGCCTGCAGTGGCGTCTGTGAAATTTTTGAGTTGGGTCTTAGCCTCTATTGATGCCCAGTTTTTTCTTTAACCAACTGGGAAGGATTTTTAATACCAACATGTGACTTTTTTCTAAACATTTGACTTCTTGTTGATTGGTTTCGACGATCAAACACCTCTCTTTTAATCTTTTTCGATTTTTTCGTTTTTGATTTTTATCGACAAGGGTATAATCTTTGGGCTTGTATCTGAGTGCTTGTTCGATTAAAAATCATGGATTGGATTTGAAGTTTTGGATTGATTACATATTCTGGATTGCTTGATGATTGAAATGTTATTTCTTCATTCTCATTTGGGGAAATACTTTCTCGTCATTTTTTACTTTTATCTCCATTGAAATTTTGATTTGGGTACTTGTTGAAGTTATAAATTTTCTTGGATTGCTTGTCCTTTCTCTATCATTCCCTTGGTCTGGTCTTAGAAAGGAAGAATTTGAAGTTATCCATTCTTTTAAATAATCAAACATAAGAAAATTTATTTCATTTAAGAGAAGATAAAATTGAAGAACTTCATTGTTTATTAGTTGTTTGAAATTGTGTTCATTTAAAGAAAAAGGAAGTATATTTCATAGTTTACATCATTCCAGAAACACTTTATCCTGGTTGTAGATAGAATTCATTGAACACAAATTTGCATCATTCATTTATATTTTCACATTATTGGGTCAAGGTCTTACACAACATCGGTTTCATTCCTGTCTCCCTCTTGAGTAACAATAGCCTTTTAAAATATTGTGAAAATCTAAAACTTAATTAGTAATTTCTTCTAGGGCTCTTTTACACCAACATTCGCTAGGCTAGAGATTTGGAATAGGCAGTGAGACACACTCTCCAAAGAACAAAACACACAATAGCATCTTGTGATAGGGAGTGTAAAATTCCATTTGCAACATTTTGTCCTGGGAAGCCCTTCTCACACTAGGGTCAAACATGAGGTCACATTGATATTGACAGAGTTACTCACCCTGCTTTGTTGATCTCAGTGTAGAGATTGTGCGTATTATGGGGGTTGCTTGAAGGTATACCCACAATGATGAGTGGAAGCCTCTCAAGTTGATTTCAGGCTAGATACCCTACCCTTGCGCGTGGATCAGACTATTGACTGTCTCCCCAGGAATCATTATTGTTTTTGGTGGCATTAGTTTCCTTTCTTCTTAGGGTCTTACATGAGGTAACTGTGGAGGGGCAAGTCTTCACGGTACCTGAAATAGACATTGGCCAGAATCACTCGGGCTCCTTGGAGGGTATACCCACGATTATGTGTGGGAGCTTGCACGAAGGTGTAAGTCTTTTAAGTAGGTCGTCAACATAACGTTTCCACCCTAGCCCAACCCCTTCTTGTCCTGACTTCACGACGTTGGATTTCATCACCAACTAGTGACTTCAGAACAAGAAGGTTTTGTTTGCTTGGTTTTGATTACTAGATTCTACTAGCGAGTGTTGTTTGTTTACATAGTTGGCCATTGATTTTTTTCGTAAATATTTTGTTCGACCAATATTGACCCTCCACGCCATTCACGTAGGATGTAAGGACTACCTCTGGAAGATCCAAGAGTTTCCCAACCCTTTCTCACTAATCCACTGGAGGACTCTCCTCAACAGAGTGAGATCCAGGACCACATACCTTCACAAGCGAGGAGAAATTACTCTTTAGAAAGTTTTCAAATCATTTATGATTCTTTGGACACTTTTCGCTTACCCCCTAGATATGAGAGACATATTATCCGACTGAACTCGTCCATAGAAATTGTTGTTGCACTTCTGGAATACCAACTGGAATCCTTGTTGACCTTGAAAATGAGGATCCTTTTTGGACCACTGACATATCTCGAACTCCGACTTTTAGGCAGAACCCTCCTAGCTCAGAAGCAGAATTTGAGATACATGTCGTTTCTTAACCACCCGATACATCTACTACGTTTATGATACCTTTATATCACTTTAACAGTACAACTTGTTATTTCTTCGTTGGTTTAGAGGTTGGTCCTAGCTCAACTATCACTCTTCAGCAGGCCCACTCCATAATGGTCCCAAACACTATGATTATCCCCACCAAGAACACGGTGGCTAGCCAACATCCTATTGGTACACTGCGTTTGTCTAGACAAATCCTGTCACTCCCTCTTGGCTATAATGACTTGAATGCTTCTATCCCCATTCCTACCCAAGTTCCATCTGGAGCTTCTGGAGTCTTTACTCCTCTTGGGTATAATGTTGCTTCCGGTTCTATTCCGACACCATCCCAATTCCTCTCCGAAGGGTCTTATCCACATTTAATAGCAGGATTCAGACCCAATGGCTCTACTACCTTTGGCATTTCTAATCCGTTATTCACTTCTAGTTATTAGATTCCTATTGGAGGACAGTATAACCTAGGGGGGGGAACTCAATTTGGAGGTCAAACCCAAATTGGGTCATCATCCTCACCTAGAGGACAACCCCCCACACGGAGGATATAATCCACAATATGGACAGAACATCCCCGTATCACTAGCCCAGTATTGGAATCTTCTTATTCAAGGAAATCCACAATCATCTGGGGGGCAACAACCTCAAGTTAGCTCTTTTATACCCCCTAGTTCAGGCTAGTCATACCTCGGTTCTTCCAATCTCATTTGGAGTTTGAACGTTCAACCTAGTGTCCCTCCCCAAGGGAACACCCCCAATCAATACAACCCTATGGGATACATGCCTCTGCACACACGTCTGAATCTGTTAGGACCTTCGCCTCACATGCAAACTGCTTATGGTCCTACTGGTATACCAACAAGACTCCCTTGCCAAAGTCACCAGTATCCTCCTGTGAATAGACAATTACCTTTTTTAGCCACTTTGGATCTACCTGATTTGTCTAGAATCTTGAACGATCTTATCCTACATTCTCTCCACTGGCCCATTATACCGACCAAATTACCGTCCAAAATTCCAAAATTTGAAGGTAAACTGGGAGAGGATAAGAAAAACCATGTCATGAATTTTCACCTTTGGTGTTCATCCAACTCTTTGAAGAATGACTCCATTCAGTTATGACTCTTCCAACGAACTCTCATGGGTTCGACTGCAAAGTGCTATATAGAACTACCATGAGGTTTCTTCACAGACTTTAATACCCTAGCCATGGCTTTCCTTACACACTACCAATTGTCGATCCATTATGAAACAGGAGCCAAGATCTTGAGTTCCTTCAAGCAAACTAAGGCCACTCACATATTTGATCATATTCATGAGTGGAGACAAAGACGACGTTTGATCAAACTCGATCTCCCCATCAGTTATTGGCAAAGTGGTTCACGAAATCATTCGTGAATGAAATTTCTTGTGATATTGCCATGGGTGGAGTTGTCACCAAAGAATAGAATATCAGTCATGCTCAGTACCTTGACCTTGTTTATTCACAAACAAGTACTCTTTACTACTTACTCCCTGATGCACCTCACCCTTCTACTACCGCTACCTCAACTACCCATGTTGCTTCCCATGTGGTTGATGGTGTGATTGGCACTTTCCATCCTCAACCTCAAAATACACAAGCCTCTCCCACCAACCCCAATTCTAATGCTTCTAATATTCAAAATGATCCATCTCTTACCCCTCTCATCGATAAAACCTCTGAGGTTAAATCTGTTCAATCTACCTCTGTTGGAAAGAATAAATCTAAAAAAGGGAAGGGTAACAATAAGGAGGATAAAAATAACCCACCGTCTAAGAAAGCCAAAACCCAACGTGTTGATGATAAGGATAAGCACAAACCCCGATACCCTTTCTTTATCTGTGGTGATGATCACTATATGAAAGATTGTCCAAGACGGGTCGAGGTTACTAAGTTCTGCCAAGGGACTGTGAAACCTCCCACACATGTCGTTTTGTCTCAACCTTTCCCTCCTTAACAATAGACCCAATTGGTCATCAATGACCAACCCTCTCCCTCCACTACTTCTTATGTACTCATGTGTACCAGTGATTCTAGAACGAATGATGTCACACTTACCACTTGGGCCAAAAATTACTCTTCCTCAAAGGAGAAGATTGATGATATACCACCTTCGTTGGTTCAACTTAACCTCCCAATGGTCCTCTTCATATCGAACAACTGAGTCTTGATACAGTTCTTCTCCCTCCCCCAAAGGGTGTTGTACGAAATCCCGCCTTCAACCCTCATGCACGTGCTGCTTAGAACTATAGTATTGTAGAAGATCTGGCGCAAGCACCTTCAGCGATGTCGACTCTCGAAGTCCTTCAAAGTTTCCCTGCTCAACGAAAGGCACTTCTAAAGGCTATCAGTGGAATTGATCCTACGGATACAAATTTGATAATTTTTGACCTCGAAGATCACATTTCGAGACTCCCCCCTCAACTAGCATTCCAAATATAAGTTGTTGTCTCCGATAAGAACATCTGTAGGTTTTTTATTGATGAGGGTGCCTCCATGTGTGTAATTTCTATTTCCTATTGGAAGGACATCGACTCTCCTCCTCTTACGAAAAAACATAACACACTTAACGCCTTCAATGGCTCTGGATTTAAGACCTACGGTGTACTTCCTTCGTTGTCTATTACGTTGGAAGGGAAATCAATCAATGTTGAAGTTGAGGACTTTGATGCACCTCTCGATTATAACCTCTTACTTGTCCATAGCTGGATTGATGCGATGCGCATTGTTGTTTCTACCCTTTTTCATGTTTTACATTTTCCACATCAAGGAAAGGTCGTTACCATCGACCAACTAGCCTTTTTCAACTCTAACACCTGTACTAGAAACATACCTTTTATCGTGAAGACACCACCTGGGTATGAGAACATCAGTGTGGGCCTACTTAAAGATTCTACTTTGATGGGTACATTCCCAATCCCACCTCTCGATGCTCCACCTCCTTTGGTTGCCTCGATCAACATGATTTCCACCTCCGTTCACAAAACTCACACATCTTACTACCTGTGGGTAATACCCAAACCCGATGATTATCCTTGCTACGACAACCAAATTCCTTTAAGCCCAGTTGAATCCACCTATCAAGCCATTTCATCAACAAGCCCTTCTACCCTCTCTCTCGGTGATTCGTCTCCTGACCCCGTTCCACATTATTTTTCCCACGGACGAGATGATTATGTCGGTTATGTCGATGGAAGATACCCCTTGGGATGATGGGTATCATAGTTCCATTCTCTTCCTTGAACAACACACCATTGAGAGTTACCAATGGATCTCAACTCCGTTGACTGTTGTTATCATTTCCTCTATTCCTAAGTCATCACTCGACATGTTATATGAAGGGAACTTAAGTAATATTTCACCCACCATCCCCCTCGACATATCCATTAAACCTGGAGTTGTTGAAAATGTTCACATCGGAGATTCGTACTCCACTGACGAGGTTGTCGCATATAAATCACTTTTCCAAGAGTTTCGTGACATCTTCACTTGGAGCTATGAAGAAATGTCGGGTATTGACCCTGATATTGTTGTACACGAAATTAATATGTACCCGGGCGCTAGACCCATCCGGCAGAGACTTCATCTAGTCCACCCCCGTAAAGAAACGGCTATTAATCTTGCAGTCAAAAAACTTCTTAAAGTTGGATTTATTTATCCAGTGGCTTTAACTGATTGGGTATCTAATCTCGTTTCGGTTAACAAGAGACAAGGTACGATCTGTGTCTGCATTGATTATAAGGATATAAATCAAGCTTGTCCTAAGGACAACTTTCCCACCCCCTTCATTGACCAGATCGTCGATGATTGCATCGGGAATAAAATATTCTCTTTAATGGGCGGTTTCTTTGGCTATAATCAAATCAACATATTTCCCATGGATCAACACAAAACTGCTTTTATTTGTCCTTGGGGCACCTTTTTCTACTGGAAACTACCCTTCGGTTTAAAGAATGTTAGTGCGACTTTTCAACATGCCATGTCCTATGATTTTCATGACATTAAGCACATTGTACAACCATATCTAGATGACCTACCGACACATTACATGCATCATAGTGACCATCCAACACACCTCCGAGACATTTTCCTTCGTTGTCGGTTCTATCATATATGCTTAAACCCACACAAACGTGTTTTCTGTGTGGAGTCTGACCAACTTCTAGGTTTTATCGTGTCACGCTAGGGGATTAGGGTCGATCCTTTGAAGGTTGAGGTGATCCTCAATCTCCCTCCTCCTTCTTCACTTCACTAGCTTCAAAGTTTTCAAGGGAAGGAAAACTTTTTACGTCGTTTCATCCCAAACTATGCTCAATTAACGCTTGGATTTACTCAACTGCTAAAGAAAGGTTCTGAGTTCGTATGGGATTCCACCGCCAACAAAGATTTTGAAGCTTTGAAACTAACTTTAACCTATACCCCATTACTTTTCCCACCTGATTATGGTCGAGATTACTTCCTTTATCGCGTTGCCTCGGACTCTACCATTTCCATGGTTCTAGTCCAAGAAGATGATTCACACGACAAACATGTCATCTATTATTTGAGTCAGAGTCTCAAGCCCACCGAAACCAAATACTTACATGTTGAAAAAATGGCCTTGGCAGTTGTTCAAGCTGTCCAACGTTTCTGTCACTATATCCTATTACACAAGACCACTATTATTTCTAATTGCAACCCTATGAAGCACATTCTTACCCGCCAATTGCTAGGGGGAAAATACTCCAAATGGATAGTGATTCTCTAGGAGTTTGACTTATAATTCGAATGCACTAAGTCTAAGAAATCCTTGGTGTTTGTTGAACTGATATGTGACCTTCCTTGCACTGAAACAGAGAATGTAGCAAAGGATTCTTTACTCGATGAATCCCTTTTTCTGATTAGTTCTAATGACCTTTGGTATGGGGATATCATTATCTATCTCCAAATTCAGACTTTCTGACCTGATTTGTCTAGCAATGACAGTGGTTGCATACATTATCAAGCCCGTCAATACATTATCCTCGGTGACACTCTTTATCGTCTTGGGGTTGACTCCATTTTTCGACGATGTCTCACCTATGATGAAGCTGAGAAATCTTTGAATGACTGTCATTATGGAGCATGTGGTGGTCACATGTCTGGGTATGCTACTACCCAAAAGATCTCACGAGCAGGGTATTTTTGGCCTTCTTTATTCAAAGACTGTATTATTGTTGTCCAAAAATGTCATGCTTTCCAAACATATAACAACAAAATAAGATTGCAGCCTGCTCCTTTACACCCTGTAGTTTCCGTTGGACCTTTTGCAAAATGGGGTATTGATTTCATGACATGTAACTCTCACTCGGCTGGGGGGCATGGATACATTATCATAGCCATGGATTATTTCACGAAATGGGCTGAGGTGATGCCTACATTCGACAATACTGGGAAAACTGCAACCCTTTTCATATTTAATCATATTATTACTCGATTCAGGATCCCGCAAGCTATCGTTAATGACCATGGTAGCCATTTTTGAAACTTTATGATGTCTGAACTTACTGACAAGTTGGGTCTTTGGCATGAAAACTCAACACCCTACTATCCATAGGCCAACGATCAAGTTGAAGCAATCAATAAAATCCTTATCACTATGCTTCATTGGATAATAAGAATCCAAAAGACCACCTAGCACACGATGTTGTTTTCGGCATTATGGGCCTATCAGACGTCTGTGAAGTTTGCTATGGGATTTACCCCCTTTCAACTAGTCTACGGCATTGAATTCGTTTTCCCGATTGAATGTGAAATACCATCTTTGAAGCTAGTCATCGAACTTCTCCCAAACACCTCTGTCGAAGAGGAACATCTATTGTATCTTATGCAATTAGATGAGACCCATCGTGATGCCACCCTAGTTATTGAAACCTAGAAGAAATGTGTAAAATCCCAATATGACAACCATGTCAAGCCGCATGTTTTCTCTGAAGGAGATCTAGTTCTCCTTTATGAACAAGATCGTGATCTAATGGGAGCCAGAAAATTCGAAGCTATGTGGCTTGGTCCATATATCGTCAAACGAGTGTTAGAAAAGGGAGATTATGAGTTAGTAGATTATGATGGCATTCCTTTGAGTGAACCCATAAATGGGCTTTACTTGAAGAAGTAATATGATTAGACTATCTTTGCAGGAGTGCTTGTATTTTTACTATATCATACTTTTTGTGTGCTACTTTTGTGTTCTTTTCGTTATTTGGTTTCGACGGCCAACTGCTTACCTTGCATTGTTCTTGGTTTCCAGATGTCAACATCTTCTCTACCCTGCCGATGGTGCTAGTCATAGTACTCAGAACCTAGCTTCTGCTGCTTGGGAAATTTACGCACCCACAAACGAACTTATCAGTCTACAAGGTGTTTTCCTCGGTCATGCAACCAATAATACCGCAAAATATAGTGCAGTCATCGAATTGTTGACCGATGCTATTTCACTTGGGATTCGACAGCTGGTTGTACGACTTGATTCACAGCTAATAGTGCTACAGTTAAGCAACATTTACACTATCCGAAGTCCTACTTTATTACAGGTATATTTACAAATTTGTCTCTTGGAATGTTACTTTGATTATATCGAGTATCAACATATTCCTAGATGCCTAAATACGTTAATCGATGCATTAGCCAATTATGTGTTAGATAGACATTTGAGGCATTTATAAATACAATCACACATAATATGTTGTATATAAAGTAAAGTAAGCCAGTAGAAGCCGCATGTGTACATATATATATATATATAACAATGAAAATGTTTTATACAAAAAGTGTTTTTTTCCATCCAAAGACCAAAATATCAAAATCTGAAGTCCATGACTTCTACAAAAAGCATCATGGATGTTTCTCACAGTAGCATAATACTTCCCATCCTACCCCAAGAAGTAGTCGGTTGAGTGAACTAGACACACCTACAGTGTGGCATTGATAATGCCTCAGTATCTCATTAATCAAGATGTCTGGGATGTTCCTTGTCAGACCTTCCAAATTATGTTTGATTGCCTCGTAGTCGTCAGCATCCCATCCGGCTACTACAACTGCCTCCCCTCGCCTCTAAATGGGAGATGTACCTAGAGGCTAGTGTGGCCCTACATCTACATGGTCAAAATTGTTTATTAGTCATTTGGATAGAAAACATAAAAAACATCTTATATTCTAAAAAAATCACAAAACATTATAAAAAGAAAAAAAAAATTCTTACCTAGATCCACCCACTGAGAACCCTCAGGTAAAACCAAATCGGGGTCACCTCATAATTCCAAGCCGACATAGGCATAATCATCGATCATCAATATATGGGCCCTCATCCAATCAAAGAATGCATCATTTTATTTCACAATAGGGCCCGCTACATGTTGTGCCATGAGATCACACCACCATTTCATCCTCGGATCCCGTGGTGCTGGTATACCCCACTCTACCTATAGGCATAAATGAGGGACCCTTTATAAGAAGAAAGACACCAAAATGGACCCATATCCAAATTTCTTTAAGTCCATGTTCTTTCTCTTGGTTAACTGTGTCTTCATACTGCGAAGAAGACCATCGCACTAGTTGAACACACGAGGTTATGTGCATTCCATGACATACTGAAAATAACTTTGGAGGGCCATGTGTGTAGATGCACTTCCTGCCATCCATGCAATGGTAAAAAAAATGGTCCAAAGAGTTAAATCTCGAACGCTTCTGATAGCTACCTTACCTTTGCGCATTTCGACCTTAGGTTCGCAGTACCGACGAATGTATTCACTCATCGACAACCCACCGCCTCGACCTCCTGTTAAGGTCACATGTGCTCCATGATGGGATAATCCTGTCAAAAAGTAAATGTCTTCGATATCCAAGGAAAGAACATGGACACCCACATGAAACACCTATTTGTCTACATCCCACATGTGGACCAGGTATTCTAGTAACCTCAGTTGGGCTCTCATGCCCTGGATTTTGATTTTTTTTAATAATCCACACTGTCATAGGGAATTCATGGTACCTGAATAATTCAATGAATCAAAGTCATCATCCTCGTGTTCCCGTTCTCTCCACTCCAACATTTTTGCAATCAAAAACCTACATCGATGCAAGAAAAAGGGATTAGCATCTTCAAACGTTGCATTTGAAATTCTTTTTTGGGAATATGAGTGGGCAAATTTTTGGACTTTTAGCCACCGCAGGAAAAATTTAGATATAGTGTGGGGTTTCCGTAGGTGATCCATAGATAACCTATGGAAATCCTTGATTTCCGCAGGTCTCGATATTGGCCACCTGTGGCGACCCCAGTGCAATTCCAGCAGCCCAAAAACTCACCCAAAAACCACTTTTTAACCAAAACAAATGCATTTTAATACATTGAAAAATAAGGGGATGACGAGATTACCATGTTGATGGAGAGCGTTTGCTAAATGGTAGCCTGTGCTTCTCGCAATTGACAGCCAAAAAAGAGGTAAAAAATATATTTTCTAGACAAGTTCAGAATGAAATGCAAATGAAATAGCTAATAAGAAGTTTTACCCCTATTTATTCAACTTTTTCTTTTTCTAATAATATTTTATATTATTGTAATGCATTTTGTCTTAACCTAAAAGTCTAATGGTCCCATGAGTCTTTTATTTTTCATAGGTAACAAGACTAAAGTTGTGAACAATGTCGTATGGATGTTTTTTAATTCGCTTTGTTGTTTGTTACATGTACTAGTCCTTTTTAGGGTTTTTTAGAAAAACCTCGAGCCTAGTCTTTGTCGTTCTCGTGCTCAAAAATAAATGAGAACGCAATCGAGTATAATTTTGTCATTATTTCATACTCGTCATGGAAACATGAAAAACATAATCCATGGAGTATCTTTTAAGCTCTTTTCACACTCCATAAAAATGAAAAGATTGTTGAGCGACCTTGTTCTGTTCATGCTTGTAAATGTATTTGAATAAAATATTTCATGGGCGATAGTTTATCACTTTTTCAGTACCGTCAAACTATTTTATGAAAAAGGAACTGAGAGAGTTCTCTTTATGTGTTTTTCAAACTCTATAAACATGAAAAACCCACAAGTTTTCTATCTTTGGAATCATTAAATAAACATCGAAAGACCCACATGGGACCAAACCACTCCTTCTTAGGGTTCGTTAAAAATACTCCGAGGGACTCATCTAAAGGATGAGACTACATTACAAGCATATGCTATCCTCCTCAAGCTTGTGTAAAAATAAAGAGGTACTCGCTAGAAATGATGGGGGGGAATTTGGGAAAGAGATGTGTTTTTGTACTTGTGTTAGTGGTAGTACTAGTCTCTCTTGAACATGACACCCCCTTTGGCATTTGAATTTGGGTTGGGAAATCCATTTGTCTCTCCTATGTCCTTCTTCGAATTCATATCTTGGGTCGTCTTTGAGTCAATGCTGCCAAGACCAGTGTCGTTTCATTCATATGTTCAAGAGATGTCTTAACAAGCCCTCCCTCGAGTCGGCCATCTGCATTATCATTTCTTACCATGTTGGCCTTCCCTGTGTCAGTTTTGAATCATTTTCATTCTTTGATCTACCCTTAATTTGTTACTTATTTCATTCTTTGAAATCGTTTACTACCTTAGAGAATGCATGCCTCAATGGCATGTTTCTTCGCTCTCGACAGTGGATTCACATCGTTGGTCCATGATCGAGATATTTCATCGAGTGTTAGACTTCAGTTCACTTATTCACATTCATTGGATTGTACTAGGGTACCTTGGGAGTCATCAACATCAATGGTGATTTCCCTCGCACTTGTTAACGGTTTTCATCAATGATCAGTAATCAAGTGGTTTCTGCCATGTTTGACTTCAGCACCTGTAATCTCATGGTTGAATTCATACTTACGAACGATAGGATTGAAGACCCTGGATCTTATATTTTTGGCCCAGGTTGCGATGGAGTATTTATGATTTGAATTGACACAAAGATACACTTTGTATGTCTCGTGGCTATGTCTGAATTTACACTTTCTAATACATAGATCCACAATGTATTTCTGGTGGCTATGTAGAATCTTGATGACATGGATCCATGGTGTATAATTGGTGGCCATGACTTGTATTTATGATTTCAATCACTTGTAATATGAGTATGGGAATGCCTACAATAGAAATAGTATAATTCTACACAGAGGCTTGATTGTTTGCAGGTTCCTGATTCGTGAGCTCCTTGTTCCCGACACACACACGCACTTTACAAAGTATTTCGTCTATCACATGTTCCAGCCTCATACTTTGGGGGGAATTATATTACACATTATTTTTTTCACTCTAATGATGACCCCATAGGCATGTGTTCAGGCTTCCAAAACAATCTTTCACATGAGGAAAATGGGTGAGTTCTTCCCCTACAAGGCACATTTTTAGAATGACGTCACAGGCTAATAGTGGCACACAGTGCGAAAATCCTTGATTTCCATAGGCTGCTCTATGCATGGCCTATGGGACTTCCACATGATGCTATATAGGCAGGGTGAGGCGGTGCTTGAAGCTAAGAAAAGGAAGAAGTTTCACGAAGTTTCTAGAGGGAGAATCTTCTAGAATGTGAGGTGGCATCCATATGGTTGTGATCTTACTGGCTTCTCTGATCTGGTGGGATCATCCTCATCCTAGTAACCACTTCAACGTCTCCTATATAATAATGGAATTCTCATGGAAAAGGTTAAGCAAGGTCAAGCAAGATTGAGCAAAGAATAGGCTTAAGACTGTGTGAAGAATCCTGATACAATTGATGCTTGAGGCCTCCATTTGTCCATCAAGCTTTGTGGACTATCTTCATGCAAATTTGGAGCAAGTGTATGTGTGTGTTGGAACAAAGGACCACCGAAAGGGAACTTGCGACATCAAGGAAATTTGGTTGTATCTTCCACTTTTACTTAATATGATATAGTGTCATGTTTCTTTCCCATAAAATCAATAGTGTTTTATTACATGACTCCTTAATGACATGTTTAGGTTTCCATTGAATCTACAATTGTTTCTTTCACTTTGGTTGGTTTGTGTCATTGCAGATCTAATCTCACAAGAGCATTGGAGTGAAGCAGGGACAACAGAGATATTGGGAAGCGATATATAAAGGTATTTCATACACTACTTCTTTGGTGATAAATTCAATGGTAGCAACCTAGGGAAAGCATCGTGTCCTGTCTTGTTTTGTTCTAGATCCAGGTGGATCTAGGGAGATTAGTTTATGTTTGCATTCACTGATTTATCCAATAACATCTATGTTTCTATATCCTCTCTTTGTTTGAATCTTTTTTGAAACATTTCGTCTTAGATCTAGATTTGAAGTGTGTTTGTGTGCATTGATTGGGTTGCTTGTTTGCATTTCCTTGTTTTTTAGTGACTTTTTGAGTTGGGATGTGTTCCCAATAGATCTTATTAGATCTAGTAGTGTTTCCTATCTGGTTGCATTTGGTTGTGTTTCCTTTTGCAATTAGTCTTTATATTGCTAGATCCATTTTCCTTGTGAGTTTTGGGTTGTTACTCCAGTAGAGACATTGGAGTGAGATTCCATGCATCACTACCAATTTCCTATATCCATTAAGTATCGACCTCTATTTTTTCAATTTTCATATTGTGTTCCTCAATTAGATTAAGAAACCTTTGCATTTTCATTGAAAAAAACCAAATAAGACAAAATTTGCATGATTAAAGATTTTTAGCATTTGGAATAAAGTGCATTTTGGTGTTTGGTTCAAATATATCATGCTGGTTTTGGATTGTCTTGCATTGTAGATTAGTTATTGTGAGGTTGTGTTGTAAAATTTGTAAGGAAAAAGGCTTGTTTCCCTCCCATAGCTAGAATTCATTGAATTGAACGATTTTCATTATTGTGGTTGGTGAAGAGTCATAACATCACTTAAAGTTTCATCCATTTCCCTTGACTTAACAACAACCATAAGAAAAATATTTCATAATTTAAAATTCACTAGACTCTTTTTCATTATTAGAAAAGAAGCATTAGCTAGGTTTAGGACCTTGGAATAGGGTTGGAGAGTGAACTCTCCAAGGCCACAAAATGAATCCCGGAGTCATTAACAAGTGTGTAAATCCATTCTTACAACCATTGTGTCAGGAGCCTCTTCTAACACGGGAGTTAAGCATGAGGTTATATCGAGGCAAGTAAAGTGATTATCCTTCTCCGCTTGTTTTGGTGTTTGCAATATTGATTTGATTACTACATATATTGGGGTTTCCTTGATGATGACATCTCCCTATGAGGTCGTGCTTTCATATATTCTGACATAGTTACCCTGCCCTTTCGCGTGATCAGACTTATGACTGTTCACCCACTCATTGATTGTGAGGTGGTAGCCTTAGTGACCATTCTTAGGTAACTACATAGGTGACTATAGATGAGACATGCATGTAGTACCTAGGGAGGAAATTCATTAACATCTTTAGTTCCCTTAGAGGGTTCCCTCCTTAATAAAGGTACTTGCACCGAAAGTATTCCCTGAGGGACAATGGTGTAAATGGAAGGAAAATACATGCTACCCCATGGGATATTGAATCCCCCAAAAACATTGCTTCATGTTGGCACAGGTGGAGACCTAGGTTTCAATGCTTAATAATGCACCAACAAAACCCCAACTACCGACCCTTTCAACAACACCTGCAAAGAAGGAAAAGTCTCACCCAAGGTAGAAGTATGGGGGGTTAGAGGATGCAGGTGTCTGTAACCAAGTTGGGACACATATCTGTGATAATAACACTTCACAGAATATTTTTTTAATGCTTAGGAAGTGACATGCATTATTTTATTAACCCTATTAACATCGTAGAACATAATCAAGGATAAATATAGCATAGTAACAACAAAAGATTATGCACCTTAAACACTTAGCACTTAGAACTATGAATCAAATCTAGAATTTTAACATAAGCAAAGAATTTAAGCCACACATACCATTACACGTCTTAATCTAAGCACTAAGAAAAACATAACAGAGATAACATTGCACAAAGAAAAACATGAGACTCCAGATATATGTGGTTCACCCCGGGGTGGGGCTACATCCACAAACCACTTTGCCTCTTTATTATTTTCCAAAATATTACGTTCATTCACTCCTGTGCACTAAGCCATAGAGTTGAGCTCCGCACCAGATAGAATATTTGCGCATTGAGCACCAAATCCTCCTTCCAAAACTAGGTCAAATGCACATAGCCAAAACCCTTTATCATAACATTTGCACCTTCTACAAAATCACAGCCACACACATACATTCCTTTGCACAAAGAAACTCTGTTCACACAGAACTACATTCACTTCACTCCTTTTCTACAATACATTCCCTTTGTTTATACTTTTCAAACCCTTACAATAAGGCCTAAACACAGGAAAACCCCATGGGGAGACATCCCATAAACCCATTACAAAAACCCTAGAGGATGCTTTACTGGGTCCACATAACCCTCAAAATCGGTGAGATCAATGATCTCATCTCCTCTTTGGCGCTCCTTCTTCGACCAATGTGTCGAGGTCCAAAATTGGGTCAAAGATGATCAAAGTTTCCGCAAAACTTGGTCGAGGGCCAACAGGGCCCCAACACTCACCTGTGACTCGTCCTGAGTCACTCAGCTGCAAACAATGTTGCTTCGAAATCCTCGAGCTTAACTCGAGCTACCTCGACTTACTGCCTCGCCTGAGCCTCCTTCTCAACGAGCTCTTGGACTTTCTGCTCTATAACATTCCCTTCCAAGCGTTGTTCTACTACTGCAACTACTTGATCTGATTGTGAGCCATGTCCATCAATCTCCTCGAACACCTTGCAAGCTTCATCCTACACAGGTTGTAGATTCTGCGTTACTTCCATTATCTTACCTTGGATGGAAGTGATATTTTGTTTTACTGCGCACTTCTCTTGGGATCTCTTCATTCTTTCCACTGCAGTGAGCAACTTCATCTGCGCTTGCAATGAAAATTATTGTTGTTGCGCCTCCTATAACTTCGCTTCTAGCTTCCTTAGATATGGATCCTCGACGAGGTGTTCATATGTATGGGTGCTTCTATCACTTAAATTTTTACATTCTGAGGCGAGGGCTTTTATACTTTCTATTATTTTTTTAGTGGTCTCCTCCCTCTGGTCACACACTTCCTGCAGGATGCTCGACATTATTTGGGACTCCAGTTCTGTTATTCTAACCTAAAGTTGTTGGATGATCTCTACAAGCTTCACTATTTGAGCTTTGACTGACTCCTACTCCTCCTATACAAATCCTGGTACAAAGCGACATGATTTACTTACCACTTCTTTGACCACGACCCCCTCTACGAGCAACTACTCTTTTTCCCTTTGTAGCAAAGATTTTCCCTCCTGAATCTCTATTTTCTCGCTTTCCTGGGCTACTACACTGTCCTGTTCTATTCATAATTGTATTAGGACTTCATATTTCTCCTTTTTCAAGGCTTCTGTAGCCTTCTCCTTCTCTTCCCATGCTCTCTGGAACTGGGCTTCTGTTTCATCCTCAAGCCTTCTTAACTGGGTTGTCTTGTCCCCCAATTATGCAGTCTGTGATGAGGAAGGTGCATATGGTGTAGTAGGTACTGTGCGGAACAAGCGAACAACTTGTTGCACTTCCTTCAATCCTCTCTCAATCCTTCCATATAACTCCTCTTGCCCCTCTCCATATTTCTACAACATGTCTTTAGAGGCATCCTCCATAGCTCCATGGACCAGATTGATGTCGTCCTTTGTGAGAGTGGCCTCCAACTGTGGCTTATTGGCACGCATCTTCTTCCTTGCTGAAGGTTTCTTTGGAGAAACTTTCCTCATTTGTGGTGTCATTGTCCCAACAGGGGGATCTCCAGGTGGAGGGGTGGTAGCTTTGCCTCCTCCTTTCTCTTCTTCTCCATCATCGCGTACTCCCTATCCTTCTACTTCATCTTCTCCTCCTTCTGGCGAGCCAGACCGATTATCTGTAGAAGTGTTGTCCTCATCATCACTCTCTATGTCCTAGACTTCAACCTACTTTTGTTGCTTCTTCCTCCCTCTATATTGTCCAACATGTTCAACTCGGGTAACTATTGGGCTTCCTATGGTTTCAGTTTCGGATAGCTCTGCATCGGCGACAAATCCAAGAAATTCATCTGCCCATTCCTTTGTAATCTGATCCATATCTTCATCTGTCAGCTTGTAGTATGAATGTAATTCTTTTTGGTGCTCATCTCTTTGTGTAGTGATGTAGATGAAGTGGGGATCAACGCAAAACTTTAGTATGGGTCAGTACTGATGCAGAGTGTTCAGTTTCATACATGAGAATGATTCAATGGCGACCTTCAAATGCTAGTAATATCCATGAAACACAACATTGGACTGCCACTACTTCGTCATGTCGTTGGTATACCATACGGTGGAAAACCGAGCGACCAATGGCTTTGAGGGTTCGATCTCAGGGAAAGTGTCTCCTTTAGTCATTTTCCAATTGACAAATGCAATCAAAATGATCAACCAAATGTAATGGAATTCATATCCCAAGTCATGTGCTTCGTGACAATCCTTCTCTAGTTCGTTGATGAGGTAGTTCACCCAGTTCATCTGCATGCCCTCCACACACTTTTCTGCAAGGTCCACCATGAACCCAATGACCCGTGTGGGGAATTTCTTCCTCACGAGCTTTACATATAGGAGTTGGAAAGAAAGGCACACTGCACCATACTATATAGAGGCTACCTTGTAACCTCTCTTTATGTTTTCTACCTCTCTGTAAGCTTCTCTGATGCGCTGTGCTAGGGAACAGTCTGAGAACTTCCTTGGATAAAACTGCAAAGGGTCAGGACCCTTCACACTTAAACCTGTGATCTAGTGGATCAACATCAGATCCACAGTAATCCTTCTGTCGAGCCACATACATACGCCATGATATCATGACAGAAGGAGTTTAAAGCAATTGTTAACCTCCTGGTGGCGGCCAAAATGCGGGATCTTCATCACATTCAACACGATGGACTGCACCAGCCCCTTAATCCATGATTGTGAGATGAGATGAGGTTTCTTCCTGATTTTATTCGTTAAGTAGCGGTGGGGAGATAACATGGAATAATTCTTTTGGTCTCCTAAGTTGAAATCTTTGTTCTTCAATAGTGGGATCTGTCCTAACTGACTCCCAACTATGCACATTCCCTTTGGAATGAACGCAGTGAAAATAAAGTACTCAAAGTTGCGAGGGATATTGTCACAATTAACAACGCCAACCAAAGGTGGAATATATTTAGGTAGGATCGAGGGGATCTGCTTCGCATTAGCTAGATCACCACGATGCTTACTTCACTGATCAGTTACGGGGTTGACATGGCCAGAACGATGTCCAGTTGAAGGGGAAGCCTACAGTCCCCTAGTCGATGAAGCCTGGATACCTTCGGATATTATTCTATCGACCATTAGCTTCTTAAGGACTTCCTCGACAGACTTCTCCAATTCACTACGTTCGCCTGAAATTATAGCTTTTAATAGAAAGGCGGGGTAGACAAACGAATAGGCGAGATAGCCAAATGGATAGGTGGGGTCTAATTCCAAATAGCGACAGGAAGTACAACTCGACACTTGGACAATTCTCTTCTTAGCTCAGTCAATCACGGGTAGCAAAAAGTGGTCCCATCGCAACGATTGACGAGATAAATAAACAGGGTATCGTGACAGATCTTCCAACGGCCAGGAAAGGCTTCCATCACTGTAAATCTATCCATTATGGTGTGGTCTCAACATCCAAAAAGAAATCCATAAGCCCATAAATGTGTTTTCTAACTGTTCTGAGCATCACTCTAAGTCCAATTATGCGTGGACCTGTTGTTCCAACAAGGTTAATTGCATGAACTTGCCTCCTGTGAGGTTCCAGTCTACAAAGTCTTCCATATGGTTTTTGTAGCTTCTTGTAGATTTTCCAACTTAGCTTTATTTTTATTGAGTTTCCTTGCCTTCTTTCCTGTTATCTAAGTCTCTCTAATTGTTTATGGAATTCTCTTTCCATTTTTATTCTTATCTTCCCCTAGCGTAGTGGCTTTGCACTGTTGAGGTGCCCTCAAAGGATCTAAAGTTAATATCCCTTTTCTTAACATTTCCTGAGTGGACTTACTTCTATCTTGGATAGATAGGTCCTTCAAGCCTTCTTTCATTTTTTCAACCTTGATAGTTAATTCTCTTACTTTTTGTCCCTCTCACGTTGTTACTTTTCTCTGCTACTTTGACTTATCCTCTCGTTCTTCTATTAGTCGCTCTATTTTCCTAGCTATGAAATCCCTTAATTCTTTCTTTTTCTTCTCTGTAGCTTCTTCCTCTACTTTCCTTCTAATATTATTCTTCTCAATCCAACTCTTACCTAACAATACTAGGAAAGGATGATTTTCCCCAACAAACCGAATGACTTCAAATTCTTCTTCATTCTATGTTCCATGAACAATAATAGGTACATTAGTAACTCTTCCACATAATTTTATCATCTTTCCCTTAAACAAGCCTATCCTTCCCAATGGAGGTACCACAGTAGGATTTCCCAAAATTTCCCAAGTTTCTTCTGTCATAGTAGTCACATGTGTTTCTTCATCCAATACATAGTCTATGTCGAAGTCTTCTATTCTTGCACTTATGTGTTGTTTTTCTTTCAGGATTTATGGTAAACTAACACCTTTATGAACATCAATCGTTTCTTTCAACTGTAATATCGTAATCTGAACTTCCTCTGATCCTTTCTCTTTATGACTCTCTATCATGCCCTTAGTCTCTTGACTTTCTTCATAGTTTTCTTGTCTCATGTTCATCCCTTCAACTTTAGCAATAATCTTTGGACAATCCTCAACCTCATGACCAACACCCTTACAACAAAGACAAATAGGGCCTACCTCAGAACATTCCTTAGAAAGATGTCCCGACCTTCTACAATCATAACACAATGTCAATCCTCTTTTTCTTTTAAATGTTCCCTAACCTTTTCTGTATTGCGCACTTCCCCTAGGATCATAGTGTTGGACCTGAAAAAAATTCTTTCTAGGTTCCTGCATCCACTTATTAGTCCAAAAATTCTTTCTATGCATAGGAATAACATACCTTTCTTCATTTCCTTTATTCAAATCAAGTCTTTCTTTCAAATGCACCCTAGCCTTTAGACCAGGACAAAATCTATTAAGCATACTTAAGTTCATACTTTCAAAACAAAATTTTTTACTTTTCCTTCTCTTACCAAAGGAAAAAGCTTACTTCTCTTAGGATCTTACCTCTTTTCTTATGTAATGTTCCCAAGGCCGAGCCCTATTGTAAATCATGTCTATGAAGTGTAAATCTTGCATTATGAATTGTAATCAGGTTTTATAGGCTGGTGAGCCAAGTTTATATAAGTTGGTGGTATTATGTGTTATTAGGATGGAGAACCTAAGTGTTAAGGTCGGGAGCCTTCTTTTGTATATGTAATCATGCAGAACATTACTAAAAATATAAAGACAACTGGGTGCAGACCGACCATGATGAATGAGTGATGAGGGACTAAGCTTCCATAGAGTGGGTAAGGGATTGGGGGGCGGGAAGGTTGGAAAGAGAGGCTAAGTGTTGAGCCTAGGGGATTAAGTCCTTGGGAATAATATTTTAATATTATTCCAAAAATCCATGTGAAATCTATGTTTTGTCCTAAGTTCCTGGGGAGGAACGCATGCTGAGGGAACGCATGAAACTTCATGGGTAAAATATGTCAACCTAGGCGAATGCGATTTAACCTAGGTAATGAGCCGTGTTGGGGGTTTGCTTCCCATTCTTTCCAGGGATGGTTTCATCTTACTAGGTTCCTCCTCCATTCTACCATCTACTGTCTGAACCGGAAATCCCATATGACCTCTACAAGAATACCCTCATGCAACTCGAGGGAAAACCAAAAAGGCCTGTGTTGATTTCTGGAGGAGCCGGTACACCCTCTATCAAAACCGTCGAGTCTGTGTTCGACCTCCCATTCTCCATCCTTCGTCTGAACTCGTGGGTGTCCATGATCAACCTCTGTTTCGGTGTTTGTTCTAGGGAATCCTTACCTGAGCCATTAAGTCTCTACGTGGGATCTCTGTACACCCTCATGCATCCTCAAAACCTGAGTCATGAGTATGTCCTATATTGTTGGTTGGGGAAAACCAAATGCCCCATAATTTTTTAGCCTTGTTATGTTGTAGCATCTGTCTGTCACGAGTTTTTGGGAAGCCCGTGTCTGTGTTTCCACTGGACTGTTGTGGTCACACAGTGCTTGATTGTGTGTGGCTTGTGGACCATTGTATGTTTGTGTGGAGCCTCGTGGTTGCCCGGTTGTGTTGGAAATCAAGTTGAAGGAAATAGGTTGTCTGGCTTGTGTGTAACACTCTTTCCAGGTGAAGGAGTCTGCTGGGAAGTGGTATTATTCCAGAGAGAGTCCAACACCAGCTGCAGAACTCTAATACTTCTTGATTTGGCCTATTGCCGAGACACAGAGAGGGAGGTGAAGCACGGATGGATTATGCTTATGAAGGTGTATACTCCCAGGCGGAACAAGCATGTGGGGAATGAGAGTCTGTGAGTAGTGGGCATAAGAAGGCATTCTGGGAAGAATCCTTCTGGTTATTCTGTGCAGTTTTCCCTGTAATCTCAGCCTAGACTTGGATTCCTTGCCTTGGGTGGAGCTTAGTCCCAGCTCGGGGGTGACCCATTACTGAGCATGATCAGTAGCGTGGTCTAAGGCTGGGAGGTTCATGGAAGGCTTGCATGTGGTTGGTGGAATTACCATGATTTCAAAGATAAGTATCAAATTGTTCTTAATATTATGTTTTGCATGCCTATGATGCTTATATGTATCATGTATTTTGTTGTGCATATGAATTATTGTTAATCCCAGGGATTATTTATGTTAGCAGTAATCTTGTGCTTACTTAGAGTTAAATGTGTTTAATATGATGTAAATGCATGTTATTAATTATGAGAATGATGTTGTTCCGCACAGTAGTGTTTGCTCGACCAAGTGGGGTTAAGGCCAAGGGAGTGTTACAGTTTGGTATCAGAGCCTAGCTTCAACACTGAGCTTGGATGGGCCAGATAAGTGGTCTTTGGATCGAGCTTTTGAGAAGAAATTGTGTCTAGAGGACTAATTTCAGACCTCAGAATGTATCTGAGGGCCAAGGAGTTACTTGGTTGTGTTAAGAAGCTCAGGACGAGTAGCGACATATTAAACTGTAGATGGTGTGGTAATTGACCATGGAGAGAGAGAACTCCACACCAAAAGTGTTGGAGCCATTGGATCTGTTCGGGAGGAAAGGAGAACCCTCATGACCATCAGATTTGGAGAACATGCACAAGGCTTAAAACCCTTTGGAATTGCACAGGAGTGTGGAAATCATGATACGCAAAATCCTGAATTCATCAGGACCGTCCATCGGAAAGGACGCATGGAGAGAGATCATCCTTTTGCTAACTCGTGAATTGAAAAGGTCAAAGGGAAATTTCATGAGAATTCGTGAAAACGTGAATTCACAATTAGATCACAACCATTGATCAAGGAGAGATCTAGACCGTTAATTGTCCAGGAAGAATTTTGGCATTTTGAGAGTTCGGTTGTCGAGAGAAGTGGATTGTGCTGATGCACAAACTCCCGAAGCCCGAAATCATGAAATCCTGAAGAGTCGAAGTAGTGGATCAAGTTGACGTCACTGAGATGGAAATGTACACATGGGTGTGTACCACGTGCCAGTGGGTCGAAAATAAAAGTGAACATGGTGGGACCTGATGATGTTGTTGAAGGTAATGCGAACCTTCTTAAGTACACCTCATGTCACCAATATGGTTAGCGACAGTTGTGTTGTGGGCCCAGGGGGAGAGAGGTTGGAATTTCAGGAGTCAGGAGTTGGAGAGGGAAGCGAGTGCGAGAACCTCTGGGAACAAAACCCCGAAGCCCCGAAATCTTGAAATCCCAAAAACCTTGATGACAGAAAGACCACAGTGGATTTCATCCTTTGGAGGATGAGTAAATGTGGACCGTTGATCCACCCAATTTTGTGAATTCAGTAATCGGAATTCCGAGAGATAATTATGTGTGCCTTAAAATTTTCTGAAGGCCGAAAATATGAGTAGCACCTAATGGTCTAGCGTTTGGTCACGACCTGTGCTCGCATGGGTTAGGGACTAAGAAAGAGGGGGCTATCATTTGAAATTTACAGAGCCGAACAAAGATTAGAAAATTCATGGAATCAAAACGTTTTCTTATTCGCATTGGTTTATGAATGTTGTAGTTTTATTAAGGAGTTAAGGCCTGACAAACTTCGTTTGACTGCACGTTGTGTGTGAAAAGTTCAACGAGTGTCAGGACAACCACGAATCGACACCGAGTATAGAAATGGAAGAGGTGTTGATTTCCTCCAATTCAAAGAATGAAAGAGAAGGAATGGATGTCAACTTGAGAGTCGAAGGATCGAACTCCAATGGGCATGGAAAAGAGATGGATAAGGAAGGACATATGATGAAAATCATCAAAAGATTGTAGAGAGAAGCCCATGCTCACCGAGCCGATAGCCGAAAGCTCATGAGGATCAAGGATCGGTAGGGTGAATTCAACTTAAAGATGTTGAAGAACCTGGAAAGAATAGAAAGGAAATTGGAAAAGGAGAGTGGCACAATCAAAACAGGGAGTCGCAGGACCCCTGAGAGAAAAAAAAGATCGAGGAGTGTCAACACACATCGTCGTCACTCCCCAAAGCATTCCAGTAAGGAAGCACACAGTAGTTTGAGCCCATCCCCTACCAGAAAACACCGAAGATCTGAAGTGGATGAATTGAAAGGGGAAATGAATAAGATTAAGCCTCCTACGTTTGATGGAGAACATAAGAAGGAGGAAGATACTGAAACATGGTTGCTTGGCATGAGGAAATATTTCCAACTGCAGAATTATTCCTCTTAGGCAGAAGGAAGAATTGTGATGTATCAACTAAAAGGAAAATCATCCATGTGGTGGGATCAGCTTGTGCAGGAGAAACACATTAGAGAGAAAGATATCACATGGAAGGAATTCAAAAGGTATTTCGAGAGGAAATACCTGACTAAAAGATACTATGACAGAAATATTAAGGAGTTCTTCAAACTCAAGCTAGGCAGCATGACCATTGATGAATACAAACGAAGGTTTTTGGAATTACTAAAGTATGTTCCATTCATCAAAGATGAGGTTGTCAAGATTCAGAGGTATCTGAGTGGACTTCCATCTCCCATTGGTGACAAGATTTAGTATGATGATCCTAAGACTATGGAAGAAACAATAAGAAGAGCGAGATGCTTATATGAACAACAAAGAGAAAACCCTACCTTTCGGAAGGCTTGGGATGACCAGAATAAGCTTAAGAAAGAACAGAGGCAGAAGGGAAACAAACCTCCCTTTTTCAAAAATAGTCCTCAAGGACATCCATCGTTTAGAGAGCCAAGAATGGCTGAAGTGGGAGAACAAAGACTGAGACAGATGCCCATTCAGTGTTGGGGTTGTAAAGAGAACCACAAGTACAGAGATTGTCCCCATAAAAATGGAAAAGCAAGAGTTGTCCATAATGTTCAACAAGCTGAAACAGTGTAGAATGCCAAGGATCTATGCGGCCCTAGACAACAAGCAAGCTGAATTTCAAGTGCACGTGATTGAAGTGGAAGGTATGATTAACAACCAACCATTTATTATTTTAATTGATTCAAGGGCTAGTCATAGTTATGTAGATCCTAGGGTGGTGGAAAGTTTGCATTTATTAAGAAGAAAACATGAAAAGTCTTGGTAAGTGCAGTTGGCTACATGGACCAAGAGGAAAGTCATTGATTTGGTTAAGTCTTGTCCGGTGGACATGAAGGGATTGAGAATGAAGGCTGAATTGAATATTCTACCTTTAGGCTCTTATGACTGTTTAATTGGGATGGACTAGTTGGACCAGCACCATGCCCTCCTGGACTGTCGTAACAAGGAATTTACATGCCTAGATGAGGAGGGGAATTGGAAAACAGTCCAAGGAATTTCTAGAGCTGTTACTGTTAGAGAAATCTCAGCAATGCAGCTGAAGAAGTGCTACAAAAAAGGCTATCAATTATTTGCAGCCCATGTGGGGGNCGAAGAGAGATATCAATTTCTCTATAAATTTGATGCCTGGAGCAGCTCTAGTGTCAAAAGCTCCTTATAGAATGAGTACGCCAGAGCTGAAAGAGTTGAAATTGCATCTTGAAGAGCTTCTAAAGAAGGGGTAAATTCACCCAAGCGTGTCACCTTGTGGTTCCCTGGTCCTATTCGTGAAGAACAAGGACAAGAAGTTGAGGTTGTGTATTGATTTTAGACAGTTGAACAAAGTAACTGTCAAGAACAAGTATCCTCTGCCAAGGATCGATGATCTTTTCGATCAGTTGAAAGGTGCGAAAATATTTTCGAAGATAGATCTCAGATTGGGATATCACCAGGTAAGAATAAAATATGAAGACATCAACAAGACTACCTTTAGAACAAGGTATGGGTATTATGAGTTCATAGTGGTACCATTTGGGTTGTCGAACACACCTGTTGTTTTTATGTGCTTGATGAATGGTGTATTCAGGGACTATCTAGACAAGTTTGTCATAGTCTTCCTGGATGACATTTTGGTGTATTCCAAGTTAGAGGAAGAGAATGAAAAACACCTGAGGATGGTGTTGCAAGTGTTGAGAGAACACCAGCTGTATGCCAAGTTGAGAAAATTCTCGTTTTATCAAAGGCAGATCCATTACTTGGGGCACATTATTTCAGAAGAAGGGATCGTTGTGGATCCTGAGAAGGTTGAGGCATCAGAGAATGGTCAGTGCCAAGGAATGTGGCAGAAGTTAAATCCTTTATGGGTCTAGCGGGCTATTACAGAAGGTTTATCACAGGGTTCTCAAAGATAGCTCACCCTATCACTTCCTTGCAAAGGAAGGAGAAAAAGTTTCAGTGGACTGAAGAGTGTGAGAAAATTTTCCAGCGATTGAAGTAGTTGTTAACCAGTGCTCCAATATGGAGAATTGCAGATCCAAATGTGGATTTCGTGGTGTGCACAAATCCGTGTAAAGAAGGGTTAGGAGGAGTTCTCAATCAAAATGGATTTGTAATCTGTTATGAGTTCAGGAAGCTGGAAGAGCATGAAAAGAATTATGCCACTCAAGATTTGGAGTTGGCAGCAATCGTTCACTCTCTGAGGAAATGGAGACATTACCTCATGGGAAGGAGATTTGAATTGAGAATAGACCACAACGGTCTAAAATATGTGTTTGATCAGCCAACCTTAAATGCTAGACAAAGTAGGTGGCTGGAATTTCTGTGTGAATACGACTTTGAGATCAAGCATATCAAAGGAAAGGAGAATAAAGTGGTTGATGCACTCAGTAGGAGGGTGCATGAATTACATGCTACAACCATTAGCATGTATCAGACTGATATTAAAAGAATAATTCTAGAGGCTGCAAATGTAGATCTATAGTACAGAGAATTGGTAGTCAAGCTACAGCAGGGTAAGATGCCACAAAAGATGGAAATTTATAAATTGGAAACAGATGGAATACTGTTGTACAAGAACAAAAATTTTGTACCCAATGTCCAGTGCTTGAAACAAATGATTTTGCAGGAGATGCATAATGTACCTTATACAGGGCACGCTGGATATCATAAAATAGTAGCAGCGATCAAGATCCATTACTTTTGGCTGGGTATGAAGAGAGAGATCGTTGAATACATCTGTCTGTCACCATTTTTTTTGGAAGCCCATGTTTGTGTTTCCAGTGGACTGTTGTAGTCACGCAGTGCTTTACTGTGTGTGGCTTGCGGACTATTATAAGTTCATGTGGAGCCTCTTGGTTTCCTGATTGTGTTGGAAATCAAGTTGAAGGAAACAGGTTGTCTTGCATGTGTGTAACACTCTTTCCAGGTGAAGGAGTCTGCTAGGAAGTGGTATTCTTCCAAAGAGAATCCAACACTAGCTACAGAGCTCTGAGACTTCCTGATCCGACCTGTTGCCAAGACCCAGAGAGGGAGGTGAAGCATTGATGGAATGTTCTTGTGAAGGTGTATACTCTCGGGAAGAACAAGAATGTGGGGAATGAGAGTCCGTGAGTAGTGGGCATAAGAAGGCATCCTGGGAAGAATCCTTCCGGTTATTCTGTGCAGATTTCCCTGTAACCTCAGCCTAGACTAGGATTCCTTGCCTTGGGTGGAGCTTAGTCCCAGCTCGGGGTTGACCCACTACTGAGCATGATGAGTAGCATGGTCTAAGGCTGGGAGGTTCATGGAAGGACTGCATGTGGTTGGTGGAATTACCATGGTTTCAAAGATAAGTATCATCTTGTGCTTAATATCATGTTTTGCATGCCTGTGATGCTTATATGTATCATGTATTCTATTGTGCATATGAATTATTGTTAATGTCAGGGATTATTTATGTTAGCAGTAATCTTGTGCTTACTCTGAGTTAAATGTGTTTAATATGACTTAAATGCATGTTATTAATTAAGTATGAGAATGATGTTGTTCCGCACAGTAACGTTTGCCCGACCAAGTGGGGTTAAGGCCAGGGAGCGTTACATCTTTAGATCAGCTTACCTTGGCACAAATCTTCGTAAGTCAAGTAGAGTATTGTGCACTTCAGCAACAAATCTACACACAAAGCCACTCTTTTACTTTACTTCAGTTCCTAGCAATCACAGTTCTAGGTACTGACAACAGAACCATTTTTTGGAACATGGGTAGAACCATGGTTGAACGCTTAACAATGCACTAACAAAACCCCGACTACTGGCCCTTTCGGCAACACCTATGAAGAAGGCGAAGTCTCACCCAAGGTAGAAGCAGGGGGGTTACATAACGTAGGTGTCTATAACCAAGTTGGGACACAGATCTGTGATAATAACACTTCGCAGAATATTCTGTTAACGCTTAGGAAGTGACATGCATTAGTTTATTAACCCTATTAACATCGCAGAACATAATCAAAGATAGATATAGCGTAGTAACAGTAAAAGATTATTGTTGTTGGGAAAAATACCCTATGGACTAGCAAACTAGGGTCAGACTTGCATGCAGATTTTGACAGTAAAGAAATTACTTTTTAACCTACAACCCCAAAACTTAAACCCCTCTTTCACAATGCATGCATGGAGAATGACTACTAACCTTTTTACTGATGTTTGGTGTAGATCCTCTGTTGCGCTTTGCCCTCTTACTTGTGCTGCTCCTTCCAAAGTTAACCTGCAATCAAGACAAAACACTACACATGCATGCTACTTTTCTACTTGAGGGTTAGAAATTAAGCATAAATTACACAAATCATAGATAACTCATGCATTGGGACAGGAAAAGTGTTCTTTTATTATTTTCAAAATGAATCAACTTACAATCAAATTCGAGACCGGCCACCACTCCTTGATCCTGATCCTGGGGTCCTCCTCTTATTTTGTCCTCCAACTGCTTTGCGTTAATTCTCCTTAGGCTTGAGGAAAGGCTAAAGGGTTGGGACAATGGATTCGGCAAATGGGAAGAGTTTCTTCGCAATAATTTTCCTCCTTCAAATAGTACCCCTACCCCTTCTTTTATAGGCTAGAAGGAGCTAGGGTTTTGGATGAACTCTCGGCCATGCATGGCCGGGAGTTTTAGTTAATTGACCCATAGCTTTTTGTTCCACTGGCAACTTTCCTATTTTTGTGTTTTGTTAGGTAAATGCGGGTTGTAGTAGGCCTGCCAGCATTCACACACGTGCAGTAGTGGGTTAGGGCACGTGTGCCTTTACCCAAGAGGATTTTCAAGGAGGTTGTTCAGCAGATGTTTTGGCAATGAAGGGATATGAGTTGGCCTGATGCCAGGTAAGCATGTGTGGTGAAATTTATGGTTATAACAGATGCCCCCTAATGTGTGAGGGCAGAAGAGCATCTGATGGCTGAAATACATTACCAATCTTTTACCAATCTGTACTGATATGCTGAATGAGGGAGCCCAAGAATCAGGAATCAGGAGGTACCGTCTGCAAAATAACAAATGTCTTACTGAGGCGGGCATACCCATGCTCGGGATAAAATAGAACCATGACTACCAATCAAATACACTGTAGATCCATGTCAAATAACTATAAAGAGTAGCCACGAATAATACACAGCGGAGCTACATCTCGAAATCAGAAAGATATACATGTAGAGTATCCATCTCCCAGAAGCTGATTCGGCCTGATGGCTGTACTTCAGAGCTCGAGC
>SNQJ01S0021002.1:3785-16079 GCA_010110895.2 Picea sitchensis | reverse complement strand
AAAAAAAAAAAAAAAAATCATGTTGGCATTTGATCTTTTGGGTTCTTATTATTGTTCTTGGTATATGTATGGAAAGATTGCATCTTATTTGAAATTGCAAATTTGAATTGAAAGTTACATTTTTTAAAAGCTTACCATTTGTTGAGAATTGAAATTAAGACTTTGCATTATATTTGTTGGAACACATATATTTTTCAATAATTTAGACTTTGATAAGTTTCATTCTTGTTTAAATAAGAACAAAAGTCCACTTGCATATCACCATTGATGAAACCTTCCGTTAAATCCAACGATCTGAAATCCTTAAAATTATGGAGCCGCCCACTCATTAAAAGGTCAAATCACTAGAGGCTGCTTTCGAAATGTCGGGTTTCAGGGCGATACTAACAATCCAACATGTAAGAACCCCAAAGTCCCTATATACGAAATCACGAAATTATCTTAAGCTTTAAAGATATGTTAATTAAAGGATTAAAATAAATTAAGGTTAATTAATTATATCACAATTTCGCGTTTTGGGGATCCTGCCTCGAGCAACCACCAAAAGTATCGATATGCGAAATCGCGAAACTATTGAAATTAATCGTGATTATTTAAAAAGTTAAACATAATTAATGTTAATTAATCAATCACGACTTCGCATTTCAGATATCATAAATTGAATTAATATGGGATAACCTGAGCACCGAAAAATCGAAATGGATTAAGTTTAAACATGATTAATTAATAGGATAAACCTAATCTATTAACACATTAAGCAATCTTATCTCCTGTTAAGTTTACATTGATTTGAAATGTGGGTAAATTCAAATTTTCTCTATGCTTTTACCAGATCATGAAATATCAACCATTAATGGCATTAATAGATGATTTAGGGAAATGATTTCAAATAAGATCCTGCTTTATCGCCTAAAATATTTTTACTAAAGGAATTAAACACATTATCAGTGAAGGTATACCCAGATTGATACACTTAAGGAAAAGAAGATTTCTTTCATTGTTGAATTACATTCTCATTTTCATAGAGATGGCTTAGTGAAATAATCAGTCTTCTGCATTCTCATTCTCTGTAACAGATAACAAAGTTCAAAGGCTTGATACCATGGCTCCACGGAAAGCACCTAAAGCTACTAGTGAAAGTTCGAGGCAGAACGTAGATGTTCTCTCTGACACCTCACCCAGAAGCATAGACAACGTCAAATCCTGGACACAAGTATTCAACATCTTACAATATGAATTGGTAAATTTCCTGGATGATTCAAGTGACAACAAGAAGGAGAACATATCTACCAAATAAAAATTTGTTTCTCAGTCAAAGCTATAGAAGATAGCGACAAGGCCTAAGATATTGCCCTATAACAATATGATCGGTTGGGCACTGGACCACTTAGATATCCCAACCAGAACTATTTTCAATTCACAAAAGGTTGCAATTGGGTCTTTCAGACCAGAACATCTGCAGGTGATGTACAAATTGTCTCTGGTATCTAATTTTGTTTACAATGCAAAATTCCTAGAAGAATTCAACAAGAAGGAATGCGACCAATACGGAAAAAACCTTTCCGATTTAATTAAAGATTGGTATTCTCACCCCAAGAAGTTCAAAGCCGATTCCCATGGTATATACCCAGTTGTCGCACTAGAACCTCAAATAATGTACATAGAAATGATGGTGTGTAGGCTCTACGGGAAGGAAAACATAGCTCATTTGTTTTTACAGTGAGTACCTATTATACACACAGTAGCAGAAGGATACTCTTTTGACTGGGTGAAGATACTGTCGGACAGTTTGGTTCAAGAGATTACAAGATATCAGTAACTAAGAGCCAAAGGGAAACTGACCCAATTTTTCATGTCGGCCTATATTATGGACGTCGTCTATTTCATTACGCATTTTCCACTAATGGACTGGAGCTGGAATTTAAATAGCGTCAAACCCATACATATCTATCATTCGAAGCTTTGGGAAGAAAAGGAAAAATACTTCCTTTATGAGATCTACAACTGGGTAGTGGTGCCAATGCACACCACCATATATAGCTATCCCCCTCCCAGAATTTTAGACAAAATTATGACTAACCTAGGTAGAATAACATACTAGTATATCGAGGAACACTTCTCCTATATTAGGGTTTTTGGTTGTTCAGTTCCTCCATATGCTCTGCAATAATTTTTACCAGACCGACTAGTGTGCTGAGAGGTCGCACGACAAACTGTACTCAGTGGGATTAGCAAGGAGCTCAAAGAGGTACAAAAAAAGGTATGGCCCTCTTTCTCCCTGCAGATTGGTGCATTTTCCCTACTGGATTTGGGTCACTCTAAAGTAGAGGTTGCGGCCTTAGAATAAATAAAGTTGGACAACATTGAATTCAAGAAGCATGACCCATAGAAGTTCGTGGGTAATCACATGGCCATATGTAAATTAAAAAGGTATGAACACGAGGATTCTCCTCAAGACAAGATTTTCAAAGGAGTGAGATCCTATCCAGAGGTCTTGAGTCAGGTTCAATATCTGCCACCCGATAAAATGATTGAGTTTTATGACTTCCAGAGGCACTGAAGAAGTAGTCTCCCTAAAGTGTTACAAGAGAAACCCCGACGTCTACAACTACACAACAAATGGAGACCCGAAACTCAGAAGCAGTAAGCTCCAGCGGACAAGAAAACTGGGAAAGCTTCGAGAAGACTGAGGTGTCTACTCAGAAATAAGAGATCCCATCAACAAATGTATCAGGTGACCAAGCCAAAGATCAAGAAGAGACACTGCCAAAGGAGGGAGAAGAAGGACAATTGATTACACCAGATAAATCAACTACAAATGCAGCCGAGAAACAATCGTCCACCGAAATCAACAACTCTATCCAGTTCATCAAACCATTTCAATTCACCAGAGGGAATCCAAATGTAGAGGTAATATTCATAGAGGAACTCATGCCCATTTCGGTTGAAGAGTTGCTTCCTTCCAATTTATTTTTTAGCAAGAAAATGAAGGTTGTGGTGAAGAGAGAAATACACCAAAGGGAAGGTTTAGCTGTCAAAAGACACAGGGTGCTAATTGTTGGAGAAGCCTTAGAGGAGGTAGAATTTGTTGAAGAAGTAGCGGGTTCATTGGGGGATTTTTAAATAGCCAACCGTTTTTCAGTCGGAAATTTAAAAGAGCGACTAAAGCATAAAGATCTGCAAGTAAGCCAATTACAGAATCAAATGAAGACTGTAGAAAAGAATGATTGAAGTGAGTTCAACAAGGAATTCAAACAAATTAGAGCCAACGACAAACAGGAAATCCAACAGCTCAAATCTAGCCTCGAGGAGATGCACAGGAATATACAAGTGAGCTAGGGATGGGCCACCTAGCAAGATGAGTTGGTAAGGCAACTGCAAGACAAGGTAAGCTCTACCAAAAACATGATTGTAGATATAACAGTGTTCCAAGATCAGGATTTGGAAGTGCAAACGGAAGTGGAAGCAACAGAACAAAGCCTTCTCACTAAGGTTGAAACTGTCCAAGATCATTTTTGGGTGATAGATCAAGCATTAAATAACATTTTTTTAAGAGAGAGAGAAGTTATATCTTCTCGGACTACCTTCCAAGAAGCAGTTGTGTCGTCAGCAAAAGAAGGAGTAGCTATGACTTCCAGGTTGTTTCTTTCAGAACATACCAAAGGTGATATAATACTAAAATCTTGGGAATCTAGCATAGTTGAAAGAAGGAAAATGGCTAAGGAAGTGAAGGAGTTTTGTGAAGAGTCTTTCCACTCACTCAACAAAGAATCATTAAGCCGTGATAAAGAAGATAGCTCTGGAGTACTGGGACAAGTTAACATAACAAAACATCAACTTGACATTAAGACAAATATGGAAGAGGCTCAGGCTGAAATCTGACAGATAAAATAGGTTGATATTATTCAAATAAATAGATGGCTAGTGAATCCTAATATGCAATTACATTCTATATCTTCAGAATATAGACGAATGAAAGAAAGATTACCTCGACTGGAAAAGCAATTATATATTTTTGAGGCTAATAATTTAACAAAGCCCTCCAGGATGGTGGCGCAATTTGTGAGCATATGTATCAAATGTATTGAATAAGGAAAAGGTAGCACCACTGGAAACAAATGAGATGACTTGTGTACGCTATCCATTTTGGATCTGGGGAACTAGAGAGAAAAATTCCTCTGCCAACATAATGAGGAGACTGACAGAAAAGATGCAAGTGAAGCGTTTCACATTTTACATTTTGTAATTTTTACTATTTTAGAAGGGGAATTCCAACTGTTTAAGGTTGAGAATCATTTGTATAAATATAACTTTCTATGGTTAAGCACAAGCTGCTTCTTGCTGTATTGTAACTAAGAAAACTCATCCTTTGTGATTATTAATACAAGTGCAAACAAGGATTCCAAATTTTGTGTTGTTTGAGGTATGTGCCCTCTTTGTATTTCATATCTTCTATTCTCTTTAAGTCATTCACGAACAAATGAATGATTACAATTTAGTACAACAACTACTGTGATTACGTTTCATTAGTATTTAATTAGCAAGCAATTTTTCCTTTGTATTTGCTATCGATAAATACAAGACCTGCCTGTTATTTGGATTACTACATCTTATATTCTTTCAGAAATGCATTCTACTTTTCCTTCTACTATAAATAAGGCAAGACTCTTATTTCATTGACACCTTAGTTTGTTTAATAGTTTTGTAATTATCTTCTCCTCTTTCAATTTTATAAATTGACTCAGACGACGGAATACAACCTCTGTTATGTTCAGATATTAATTTCATTTGAGGATTTCACTTTTACACAACTAACAAAAGAAAAAGAACTTTTAAAACCAACTTTCATTAATTCCTGATGCCTGACATTATTCTTTGAGCCTTAAGTTTAATCTCAGGAACAACATCTTTTTGGCGCCGCTGCCGGGAACGGAGAGACGAAGTCATTTTTCCCTGGGAGAATGACATGGTAAGTTTCTTTATTTGATAATGAACAAAGATAGAATACATTATTAAGGATAATTTTAATTTTCACTTGGCGACTCCACTACTAATAAACTGGCATCCAGTCAAAGGAATACCAGAAAAAATATGGATGATAAGTAGACCATGCCCGTATCCGACCCTGATTTTTTTTTAAAACCAAGCGGATACCTTAAGCAAATCACTACTTCTACAAGTAAGGTTTATCAAACCAAACCCACACAGTTTAATACTAAGGTTCCTTCTGAACAGTCAAGTCCACAAGAAATTTCCACCCAAATCTGTTTCGAAGAAACATCGACTGATAGATTTGAAGCCGAAATCATAAACCCCGATTTGGTTTTACCTGAGATTAATACCGAAACCGATCCAATCGCCTCCTTTTATAATAAAGGAAAATGACCCATCTTGATACCTTCTTTGATTGATATTCCATCAGTCCCCGAAATAAAATTTCCATCTTCCCGAAGTTTCAAAGAACATAACTTACACTCTGATTCGAATCCTGTTGGATCTCCCATTTATATATCCTGCAAGTTCGAAGAACCTAGCCTCATCTCTCTTTTCCCCCCTTTTCTGATTTTCTGTGTCCTGGTGATCAGTTCCCAAAACCCCTTTTGCTTCATCCCGAAGTAACCCAAAGGTCACTGCACATATTTGAAAACCCTCTCTATAATCTCCAAGTTTCATCCCTTATATTATCAATTGTTGTTGCCGGAGTAGGTGTTGCCGGAGGTGGTGGAGGAGAAGGAGGATTTGGTGGTAGAGGTGGAGGAGGAATTGGTGCTGGAGGGGAAGGAGGAGGTGGTCAAGGACCACCCCCACCTCCTAGAATATTTGCTAAAGTAGTTTCTAGGTATGCTCCTTTAGTCCTCCTAGTTCCTCTCCACGATTTACCCGGAAACTATATGAAAAACCTGCCTAAGTTCACAGGAGAGGGAGACTTAACAGATACAGAACACATATTTTTTTTCGATCAATTTGTCGATATCCTTAGCCTTGAGCATGAGTATGTTTATTCAAGACTCCTAGTTCAAAATTTCGAAGGACGGGCAAGAACCTGGTTCTGAGGGCTACCGACAGGTTGTATAAGAACATATGACAAGTTAGAAAATGCCTTTCTCAGACAATGGAGAGAGAGGAAAGATCACCTTTATTACTTAACCGAGTTCGGAGCTTTAAGAAAGAAAAATTCAGAAAAAAATCTCGAATTCACTCAGATATTTAATAAACTATATACCAAAATTCCAGTTGAGGTTAAACCTTCACAACCTGCAACAAAGGTGACTTTCATATGTGATTTTGAGCTCGACTTTGCCTTACTGTTGAGGGAAAGGAGATATGTCGACCTCACAAGAATGAAGGACGATGCTATAGAAATAGAGTCAAATTTTATGGCATCGGGAAAGTTAAAAGATAAAATCGAAATGGGAAATAAAGAAACTAAATGATTCAGAGAACAAGTAGGACCTTCTAGATCTAGGAGGTTTGCGAAAGACAAAATGGATGACATGGAAAAAATAATCAAATAACTATATAATAAAATCTCAAAAATGGAACTAGATCAATCTAAAATGGATCAGTTCGTTAGAAAAGATTTCAGGAGGAATCCTAACCCTCAAATACAACAAAGACCAATAAAAAATGAAGATCAAAAGATTAAGACTCCCTTAAAAAAAAAACATTTATAGGAGGGGATGACATGTGAAACTTTGACGAGTTAGAAGAAAATATGAATAATCTTGGTGATGATTGTCAAGAACCTTATTTGACGAGGCAAGATTATGAAAGGTCTTTAAACGAAAAATACGGGTCAAATAATAATGATAGCATAAATATCACATAAGATTATTCTTATCAAGGAATCACTAACAATATAATGGTCGAGCTTCAACAGAAATATAATTTAAGGCCCAAGGATAGAAATATCACAACTACCCAACCGAAGAAAATATCGTCGAGAAATAAAGAGAATGAGGCAGCTCAACCAGTAGTTGAAACACGTGCTTCCAAAACAAAAACAGTTGAAACACATGCTGCCAAAACAAAAGTAGTTGAAACACATAATGCTAAAACAAAAGCAGCTGAAACACAGACTGCCAAAACAAAAATAGCTAAAACGAAAGCAAGACAAACTAATAAATCAGAAAAAAGGGAGATGGAAGCCCCGACCAGAGAAGCCGAAAAGGCAACTGGAAGTTTTAGTTTAGATAACGAGATTAACAAAATCAAGACCCCTGTGCCCCTGGTTGAATTGGAAAAAAACCCTACATATAGAAAACAGACTGCTAAAATGATAAATTTTACTGATGTCGAAAGTCATGCGAATGTTATAAATTTAGAAGATGATAAACTAACTATAATGTTTGGTATGCATTTTGAGAATGCAAGAGATTTTGTCACCCCCTTCTACATTACGCTGACTATGCATGATCATCTACTCCATAACTGCATGTTGGATTCTGGAGCCTCCCACAATGTGATGCCCAGAGCTATTATGGATAGACTTGGTCTCAAAATTACCAGACCATACGAAGATCTATATTCTTTTGATTCGAGAAAAGTTAAATGTGTGTGTATGATTAAATATTTAGTGGTTAATCTTGCCCATATTCCTGTAAAAAGTGTTCTAATGGATGTGGTTTTTGCTAATATCCCTCCAAAGTACGACATGTTGTTGTCCAGGTCTTGGGGCACCAAACTTGGAGGATCCCTTCAACTCGATATGACATACGCTACAATCCTGATCTTCGACAGACAGTTCACCTGCCTGTACAGAGAAACAAGGTTGGCATATACAGTAAGTGATCCCCTGAATTCAAATAATTATCCTGTTTATGTCACAGATCAGGATTTAGGAAATTGTATATTATCGATTGATGATGATTTAGATGAATGTATAGAAGAAAATTGTATAGAAAAAGAAAAAATAGAAAAGACAAATAAAAAAGTAAATAGTACTAGAGTTTGGAAAATGTATTTCGATGGTGCTTCATCTTGTGAAGGAGTAGGAGTTGGAGTATTGTTTGTGGCACCCAGAGACGAGTTTATTATTCCTTTCTCTTACATATTACAATGGGACATCGACTACACCAATAATGTATGTGAATACGAAGCCTTGGTTTTAGGATTAGAGGCTGCCAGAAGGTTGAAGATTGAAAACCTGGTAGTTTATGGCAATGCAGAATTAATTATAAAGAAAATAAAGCAGCAGTAACAAGCCAAACACCCAAGGTTGAGGTCTTACAGAAATTGTGCCTGGGATTTGATTGAATTTTTTTTCTCATCGTTTAATATTCGTCAAATCCCAAGAACAGAAAATCAACAGGCAGATTCATTGGCCAAAGAAGCCGCAACGTTTGTACTTCCTACTATTCTCAAACTAAATTATCACATAGAAATGAGGCACAAAACCTCAATACCGAACAATATACAACACTGACAGGTCTTCGAAGATGATGAAAAAATCAGACAATTACTAGAAATGGTGGATGAATTTTCTGAAACGCATATTGATCAGGAAAATCAAAATGACCCTGCTTGGATAATGCAGTAAGGTGAGGATCCAAACCCACATCTCCAAACTTCTAGGCATCCCCAAGAGCTCCCTTCCATCCAACTATCTTGTTATCCCCCTCACGGGGGAAGCCACTTGCAACATCTCTTGGGATAGCCTCCTTCTATCCATATCCAACCTTCTAAACAACTGGAACTTTCTCTCTCTCAAACTAGAAGCCCCTCTAGTCCTTCTGAAATATGTTCTTCAAGATTTATCGACCTACCTCTTTACAACCTTGGTAGAGCCATAGTCTTTTATAAAAGCCATAAAAAACCTCCAACAAACTTTTCTTTGGCATGGTCACCACCCAGACAATAAATGGGCTCTATTAGGCTGGGATAAAATATGTTACACAAAATCAAAGGGGGTATTGGGTCTAAGGGATCCGAGAAATATCAATCACATAATGGGAGAAAAACTTTGGTGGCGTTGGCTTAAACATCCCTCGAAGTTATGGGATAAACTATGGAGGCTAAAATATACACCAACCACCAATGAGGACCTCCTAATCAGACTAAATGATCTGATTCAAGGATCCAATATATGGAATGCATCTTGGTGCAATCTCCCTTTCATACAAAAGAATGCCTTTTGGGAGATTCGAAACAGAGAGTTGTCCTTATTCTAGCAAGGCTCCTGGTAGCAATTTCCACCTTTGCACTCTATGGAAGAGATACGCCCCCTACATCAACAAATGAAATTTAGGGGTACATTACATGTAAAGGACCTTTGGAAGGAGAACTCTCAACACCACCCTTGGTGTATATGGAATACTCAACCCCATGAACTCAACATACTGGAAGACAACAACACACAACCTTGGTGTGATTTATCCTCACAGCGGAAGATTCGCATTAGTGAAGAACCAGACATCCTCAGGTGGGGACACTCACCAAAAAGAAACTTCTCGGTAAAAGAAGCTTACTAACTTCATGAAAATTACCACATGCAACTAAAAGAGAACATCTAGGGTAAAATATGGAATCCCAAATTATGGACGAAAATCTCCATCTTCCTTTGGCTAATTTCCCATAACCGCATACTCACCTGGGATAACCTCCAAAAGAGAGGCTTGGTGGGACCTTTGATATGTATTCTCTGTCGGGAATAGGAGGGAACAATGGAGCATATTTTAAATCAATTCTCTCACAATGGAGTAATCTGGGACATGGAAACACAAATAATGCATCTCTCCAACAGAAATAGAGCAAGTATTGTCAGCACTATTGAAAACTCGGACTTGATCACCTATCAAAGCCCAATTTTAGATCACATATGGAAATTGATACCATGATTCATAGTGTGGAAATTATGGAAAGAGAGAAGTAAAAGAATCTCCCATTCCCTTTCCTCTTCCCCCTCACTACTTGGGAAAAGATCCTCACTCTCATTTGACAAACAATTAGAGTTGAACCCTAGATACGGGAAGACATGAAATGCAATCCTTCATAAAGTCTCATCATCTTGTTATGGAAATTGAATATCCTTGAACTCCCCCGCCAAGACCCCCCTATCTATGCCAAACATTCTTGCATACCCTCCTCTTGCTCCCCACCCCCTCAAGGTTTTGTCAAATTAAATTTTGATGGGTCCTTGAAGGGCAATCCAAGACCAACAATATTTGGAGTTGTACTATGAGGTAATGTCGGGTGGATTCTACACATCACAACAGGACACTTGGGGCTCGATACAAACAATGAAACAAAATTATGGAGTCTCATAAAGGGAATCAAACTAGCATTCAATCACAACAACAATTATCTCATTGTGGAAGGGGACTCCCAGGTGATAATCCTGCTAATCTCAAATATCGTCCACGACTCCTGCCCCTCAAAAGTCTCCCCAAGATGGTGGTTTATGGGAATACTAGAGGAATTAAGTTCCCTCCTACAAACCAACCTCACTCTAATCCCTTCTCATGTAAAAAGAGAATCCAACAAGGTATTATATCGCCTAGCTAATGAAAGAGTAGTTTCAAAGGAGGAGATGATTCAATTGGATGCTCGAATCTCCCCAGCTCCCTCATTTTTGTGCCAGTGTATGGACATAGCCCGAAGTGACTTCCCTCCTCTGGATGGGGTAGCACATTGATCGCATGCAGCCCATGACATTTATTAAGCCTGATGCCACTGTCTCCTTCACATCTCATATGGAGGACAACATTCAATGGGCTTGTGTGCAGGTTGGACAGTTCCCTCGCATAGGTTTAATGGAGCTCTCAGTGTGCCATGGAATATGGATGACGATGGGTATGGGAGGAATTTCCAAGGTCACCTCAAATCCCTTAGCGCCTCTCCATTTCCTCCGATATTTTTATGGCTCCTCCCACTCTGCTCATATTTCTCATTTGGGCTTTGCTCCTTCCACTCTCCTAGCTTTTCGTTTTCTCAAGCTAAGTTCATTGTGGTTTTCCCTCACCACAATCCCACGGGACTATGGAAATAATAAGAAGGGAAATTCTTGGTATACCTATGCAGTCAGGCAGGGGCCCATTTGCAAGATTTCCGAGGATTCTTCTACCTCATTGATTCACTGTGTCAGGGAGCAAAAATCACCTCCAATGGCCTATGTAGAGGAGGAAATTCTAGAAGAACCAATTACAGTTTCGCTGGATTCCCTCCTCTACACAGTCCTAGACCCCCAAGACCATCCTAGCACCAGTCTCCCTTCCTTTTCTATAGAGTGTGCCATGGAAGGGGTGACTTGTCTAATCCAGGAAGAAAATATTTTAGCTGACTGCCCTTTTGAGCCTCCACTGCCCACATCAGCTCTGTTTCGAGATCCACAATATATTTGATTCCTGGAGCTAGAACACCTCGAGCTCATCTTTGAGATATGAAGGGACATGATGGAGCAGCTCCACATGCACACTTTACTCAGTAGCCGAATCAACATCCTATTTGAAGCGCTCTCGAGCTCGCAAACTCAGTACCGTTGTGTTGGTTGTGGAGACTGATTATCTTCCTAATTCATAGGTCTTTGTTTTCATCCGTGTTTATACCCCATGAATACTTTACATCCCATAAGAATGTACACTCCTCCACATGGGGGAGTGAAGAGGGGGATTACCCCCTCTGTGGGGTTCGGGGGAAAGCGGGCCCCCAAAGGAAAAATTACCTTGCAAATTTATATTGTAATTTCACTGTAAATCTAGACCGTTCATAATAAGGTGTTTGTCCTCTGTTGGAATACCTATGTTTTCAAACACGGTATCATAGCCTAATTGAAGACTCGCTCCCATTGTAGATTGAGATCATGAAGCCGAGTTTCCTCATCTCCACTTTATATCATTTTCGTACATTTTTGGGCTAAGAGGACTGTTCCATTGTGTCTGGAGTGCTCGTTTCAGTTAGGAACACTTTTCGTTTCACTCAAAAAGGTTTATGTTTGCCCACGATACGACCATTACAGTCAGATCTAGAAATCTACGTATACTCTTTGCCCCACGCCCTATGTGATCTCGTCAAATCAGAAACATATAGGAAAAGGTGAATCTTCCAGGTAAGCTAATCGAGATCTAACCCTTGTTGTCATCGAGAAGTGAAATTTTTTTCTTGTGTGAAAAGAGTTTTTTTTTAGCACGCTCTCCAAGGTCATCTTCCAAAACAACAACAACAACAGAGGACAGACACCTTCAGTAACCACTCACATAACCAGATCAAAGATCAACACACCAATGTTTTCACGTGGTAAAACCCCTACGGGGAAACATCCACGGCCCCAACCAACGCGGCCACTTGGAGAAGTTTATT
>SNQJ01S0021001.1:283170-303143 GCA_010110895.2 Picea sitchensis | reverse complement strand
TCATCTTGTACTTGAACATTTAAGTGGGGTAAAAGGAGGTTGCCCCCTCGAAGAGGCTTATTATCTGAAATTATCTCTTTTTCAAGGCGTTGAGTACTTTTCCTGAGGTTTTTCTATGCTATATTGCTATTTGGTTCTTAACAGATATTCTACAAAAATATTACCAAAATATCACTTGAAAGATAGATAATTATTGAACTTGTGTATGTCTAAATGAGAGGCTCCTTGAAGTGTATTTATACTTTTTCAAGTGACTTATTTCCTTAACTTTAGTGTCGACATATATTTTCTGTTATAACCATTTTTCCCTTTAATTAATGACTTGTAACTTCTTGTTGCAATTGTTTAGGGGCTTCTTAACCATTCTTCGGGGCTTCCAACTTCAAGAGGGGATAACTCCTCAACCATGAGGAACCACATGGAATACCACCTACCATTGGAAACAACATGATGAGTACTATCCATCTATGAGGGTTTTTCATGTACTTGTAATGTTCTTCAACCTCATATTCCTTAGTCAACTTCGAGCCTCATGACCACACCTATAGGCTTCTTGTATACTTCTTGAAAGTTTCTTCCCGTGAGGGCCATGCTCAATGTTACTCCATAAGGGGACCACTTTGGAGACTTATTCAATTATACCCATTTACTTCTATAGGCTTCTAGACTTCTTCTAAAGTTGACATCAATGACAATCAATTTTCCAACAACAATCATCTGATTTAATATTGAAGAGTGATTTTAGATTGTAGAGATTGATAAATGAGAGTACAAATTTTCCTATCAAACTTTTTTTAATTTATTATTAGTTTTTATAGGAGTAAATATTAATCACTTTAATTTTTATAGGAGTAAATATTGATCACAACACGTTAAATTTCAGAGTTATGACAATTGGTTATGATGCTTAAGGTTTAGATGTAACAAAATATAACTAGGGTGGGGTTTACTAGCCAACGAATTTAAATTTTTTGATGAAGTGTAACTTTTTTTGGTGAATTGAGATGCTTCAAACATGAATTCATATGTTTCAAAAACCTGGGGAACCTTACAATATCTTGTAAAATCATTTTCAAGATTCTAACCAAATATTTTTTTTTTATCAAATTTCAATAAATAATGATATGAAAGTCACAAAAATTTGAAGTTAAGATTGTATTTCTTATAATTAAAAATAATAATAATAACAATAATTCCAAGAATTAAAAAAATAATAATTCTAAGCACTAAAACTTGAGATGAGATATCAATTTTACGGATTTGACAAAATAAAATTAAAATAAAATAAAATATCTCAACTATAAATTTCATTTTTTAACAATGCTTCGCTATAAAATAAAGAATAAACATGCTTGGAATTACCTTCATTGAGAGTCCTAAAAGAGGGATTTGGGATGTTTAACATTGCATTGCTACAAAATAAAAAAAATGTGCATGGAATTACCTTCATCGAGAGTCCAACCAGAGCGATTTGCAAAAATGAATTGTTATAAAATAACAATTAAACCATCTAGAGTCCAACATGAGCGATTTGCAAAAGTGATATGGGCACCATATGCCTCACATGTATTCGTGTCAACATCGTATAAAGGCAATAAACCTTATGTTCAGTGGAAGGCAGATTTGATAAAAAACTGGATAGACAAGAATTGCCATATAAGGAATGTTTGATAAAAATTTTGGATAGCCAAGAATTTCCATACAAGGAATGTGTGGAGGGATGAGCCCTATTCATATGTTCACCTCAATTGAAACAATTGAATTAACAATGAAAATGAATAGGAAAATTTAGGTTGTGACTAACATAAGTCGCCACCTCAATTTTGGCCAATATTACCTAGGAATGGTGTCTCTGCATTACCCAACTTTGGAAGCATTAAGTCACCATACACTATATAATTTTAAAAAGATAAAATAACATTTATCAACTTTATTAGTGAATTTCAAACTCCGTAAAGGAGCTTTGTAACCCTACTCATGATTATCTTATGCAAAGTTAAACAAATTAAATAGATAGAATTTCATCTTGAAGAAGCAGTTCCCTGAACAAATAGTATCTACCATTTCCTATATTATTAATATATATATATATATATATATATATATATATATATATNAATTGAATGAGCCAATTATCAAAAATTCTCCCAATTTGTGTTAATTGTTGGAATTATGACAACAATTAGAAGAAGTTATGGTAATAATACAAATTTACTTATAGTAGGCATGGCAGGTGCGGGTGGGGTGATCTATTCCCTAGGATGTCAATTAAGTCTAACATTTTCTTGGAGTCTTGGGGAGGCAACTAATAATCAAGTAAAGGATTACAAACATCTTCAAAGGTTTAATTCTGGCCAAGATTCAAGGAATTAAAGATATTTCCATTCTAGAAGATTCCTAGGTTATCATCAACCAGGTCAGGAAATGTTCCCCTCCATAGGATATGAAGCTCAAACAAATTATTGCAAGAGCCCTCAAAGAGGTTGAAGCCTTTAATTATTTTCATGGCTACCATATTCTTGAATTCAATAACTCTCAAGCTAATTTAGGTAAGCAGGAGCCACTGAGAACACTCAGAATTAATGGACATGCCATTAACCATTCCATTCCTTAATCTTGGCCATGTCATTGAATTCAAGGAATTATATGGTTCAAGGGTGGGACCCATTGGAACATGCACCTTTCATCCCAAGTGGGCATTCTAGGCCTCCTCAGTTAGCCTCATTCTCCAACACCTGACAGAGAAATCCACGTTGTTCCCCAATTTCATGCATTACACCTTTTAATATGATCATGAGAGGTTCGTCCGACAATTTCATTCACCTCCCTATCCTTTCTATCCTTAGCTTGTTCCCCCACATTCACTCTCCTATTGCCTCCCCTCCCCTCCCTAGCCTTGTCCACAACTATATTCAGTTCTCCCATGCATGGCATTTGTACTTCTCCTTTTTCACATGGCGTCATCACTGCCCAATATCACACCTTCTATTTCCTATAATGATGTTAATTCTTAGCTTTGGTCCTGTCACATGCATGAATTAACCTCCCACAAAGGAATTGCGACACTGGTGATTAATTAATATCAAAGTTAGTGGCTTCTTGCACACAACAAAGGGAATTTAAAGAAGGAAATAGGGGTGGTACACAATATGATATTAGTTAGCAATCCAAAGTGCATTGTTGAGCAGTCTGAAGGGTCTGAATTCCTAGCTCTCTCAAAATACTCTTGGGCAGATTCCTTAGTAAAATTTTAGGGTGAGGAGCAGAATTTAGGTGCAATGGCTAACAGAAGATCGGGAATGGCACATTGGCAAAGGGAATTTGCAGGAATAAGTGAAAGAGGATTTGGTAAATTTGGTCAACACTCTCCAAATCAGTCCTAATAATGCATCTATCCAATGGAAAACCATGATGGAATTGCTCGTCGAAAAGAGTTAGGGATTCCAAAAATTGAAGGATGAGGTTGTAGAAATCTTCTCTGAGGTCATTGAGTTGCGTTCCAGGCATGTTTCTCCATCTTGGTTTGCTTCTTTTTCGACTCTCTTGGATGTTGCATCTTCCCCAGACCCACCTAGACATGTACTTGATTTGAATTTTCCCTTAGAGCCTTCAAAAGGGGCTCAAGAAGAGCATGATCCTACTAATTATTAAGTCTTATGATGTGCTTTACTATTCTAATCCTAGGGATATTTTACAGGCTATATAGCCATCTTATTTGTTACATGAACTTAATGTATGTAATTTTGGCTAGTCTTTTTAAAAGTGTTGTTAATTTACAACATGTTTTTGACTCTACATAGGAAATTCTAGAATTTTGTAAAGACTCTACCTATGATTTTTTCCATAGGATTTTTGAATAAGAATTTTTCCTAGTTGTATTAAAAAAAATATACAAATTTACTTATAGTAAATATTTGGTAGTTCATATAACCGAGGAACTTAGTTAACCGATGTAACCAAAGTAAGTTATTGAACTGATGTAACTATCTGATCCAAATTTATGAGGAGAATGAAAAGAATAACAGACTAAATACAACAACACAGAGATATTGAGAACAACAATAGATATCCAGTGAACAATAACTTATATTGAATAAATAAAATAGGTTGAAACTGTAAAACTGCAGAACTGAAAACAACTTGCTCGAATGGTGGTAGCCATATCTGAGAAGAGATGTGGCTACTACGTGCATCCGTCAAAGAAAAATTATTAAATGAGGCTCCATAGGCCTTTTTAACATTACTCATGAATGCCAAAACCCTAGACATCCAAAAACCTAACCCTAGGATATGAAATGCAAAATGTTATGTGGGCCTCGATGGGTAAGTTGGTACCTCAACTTCTCAGGGTCGTAACTTTTGTTTACTACCTCCATTTTAGGCGTGTGATAGCCCATTGGAAAGGTATTTTTGAGAGCTACAAATTATTCCATCAAAAATTGACTCTATCTACAGTTTGACTATGGCAAGCCAAAAAATCATTGTTTAGGTCCCCAAAACGAACTTGGAAGTGAAGAAAGATGTACTGACATGAAAACATCCAAAATAATCCAGTTGGATTAGGTGGGAGACCACCAATATCCACCTAGAATATTTGTAGGGATTCAGACAACCACGAAAGTGTAGAACCCACAATTACAAATAATTACAAAAGATCATGTTGAACTAAAAACTGTCAAGAGGAGTCTGTTGGAATAGGTGGGTGGCCACCAATATCCACCTGGATCACTCCTCTCCCCTTAGGAAGAAATGGTATCCATTGCATTGAGTTTCCCCATTAGGTGAGGAAAATTCTATTGAATTTGGCCCCGGGTGATCCACTTTCCTTGGTGTAGGATTTTCCCTACCTTGATAACCCGATAAAGTTGGATCCTCTGCTAGAAAGTACCCTTGACCCATGTGTCCACTATCTAATCATTGGATGCATGCTCCATGCAGTCAAGGTTGAGCTATGTTGGTGTCAACTGTTCTGCAATCTCTGAGGTGTCCAATAATGGTGGAAAATATGGTCTAAGGAGGTCCACATTAAACATTGGGTGAAATCCAAGGAAGGGTGTTGTGTTGAGATCAAAAGAATTGCTACCTATAGCCTTGGTGATAGTGTAAGTCCCATAGAGAAGTGGGCGGATCTTCCGATGGGGCCCTGTAAGACACTCTTTCTGCAAATGTAACCAGACCTTGTCTCCCAAATGAAATTGGTGTGGTACCCGGTGTTGACCATGGCATTGCTTATAATTAGCATTGGCTTTCTACAAAATATCATGGACTTGTTGGTGGATGTGCTGAATCCACTCAATGAATCTGGTGGCTTTGTTGGCCTCAGACTAAACATGGGAAGATTCTTCATGTGTGGTTGTAAGAGGTAGTGCAACATCAATGGGACCCAAGGGATGGAATCCCAACCCCACCTGAAATGGGCTATGGTTGGTGGAGCTATGGAAATCCCTATTGTAGTTGTGATAAACATAGGGAAGACTCGCATCCCATGTGCACAGATGCTTAGAGTTGTACATGAGTAGGATGTGCACAATCATATGATTGACTACCTCTTTCTGTCCATCGGTTTGGGGGTGGAAAGAAGTGGATTTAGTGAGCTTGGTGTCCAACAGTGACCAGAGACTTGACCAAAATGTGTTGAGGAACCTATTGTCCCGATCTGAGGTGATGGTATATGGTATCCCAAAATGGACCCACACCCGTTCGAAGAAGATCTTGGCAGTATCTGTCACTGTCATGCTCTACTTCCAGGCTATGATAATGGCCATCTTTGATAACTAATCAACCACCACAAATACACAATCATTATCATTCTTGGTGGATGGAAGGCCATACATGTAATCCATCGAGATGGATTCCCAAGGCCTCTCGGGAGCAGGAAGAGGGGTGTAGAAGCCTTGCTTCTTGATGGTTGGCTTGGAAATGGCATAGGCAGTGCAAGATCTGATATACTTGCTGACATCTTGTCGAAGTTTTGGCCAATAAAAATGTTTTTGTAGAATGGCCACAGTTTTCTCCACACCAAAATGTTCTACCATTCGACTGTAGTGAGCCTCCCAAATTAGATTTGCATGCTCACTTATGGGAACACAAAGGTGGACCAGATGGCAGAACAGTCCATCCTAGATGTGAAAATCGGTGAAATTCGCTCCTGTACCCAAGAGTTGATAGGTGATGGTGAATTCAGGGTCACGCTGATAAAGTTGGGGCCACTCAGATGCCTCATGCCCATAAGAATGGAGCACTGTGGTGAGTGAAACAACGGGAGGGTGACTGAGGCAGTCAATGACATGATTTGTGCTCCCTATTTTATACTTGATGTTGAGATGGAATTGTTTTAGGTATGTGGACCTCTTTTGATGGCGATTGTTCTGCATCTTCCCTTGTGTTTGCATGAACTATAGAGGCTTGTGATCATTGTTGATGACTATCTCATTTCCCATAATATAATGTTTCCATTGATGACATGCTTTCACAATGGAATACATTTCTTTTTCATAGGTGGGGTATTTCCAGACAGTATCTGAGAGTGTCTCACTATGGTATGCTACTGGATGACCATGCTGAGTGAGAACTGTGCCTACAACATAGTCGGAGGCATTAGTCTCAATATCGAATGATTTTTGCATATCAGGTAAGGAGAGTATGTGAGTTGAGCACAAGAAATGCTTAAGATCATCAAATGCTTGTTGTTGTTCCTTCCCCCATGCAAACTTTTCCTTTCCACCACCCTTGTTTACTTGGCTGAGGGACCATGCAATATGGGAGAATCCAAACACGAACCTTCAGTAGAAGTTGGCAAGTTCCAAGAAACTTTGAAGCTCGATTAGTGTGGTCGGGGCTGACTAGTCACAAATGACTTGGATCTTAGTTGGATCCACATGTACCCCATGCTCATCAACAATGTAGCCAGATTATTGGAATGTGTTCATGCCAAAGGAGAATTTTTCAAAGTTGGCATATAGCTTGTGCTATTGTAGAGTTCCCAAAACTTGTTGAATATGATGCATGTGCTCCTCCCAAGTTATGTTGAAGATGAGGATGTCATCCAGATATACCACCACAAAAGCATTGGTGAAGGGTCTTAGTACATCATCCATCAATCTCATGAAACATGTCGGTGCATTTGTTAAGCCAAAGGGCATGACCAACCATATGAAGAGAACTTCTTTACATTTGAAAGTTGTCTTCCATGCATCAGTTGGTTCAATGGGAAACTGGTGGTAGCCAAACTTTAGGTCAATCTTGATGAAGAACTTTTCCCCCTTGAGTTGGTCAAGAAGGTCATCAATTCGGGGAATTGGGTACCGGTTCATGACTGTGATTTTGTTTAATTCTCTGTAATCAATGCAGAGCCATCAAGTCCCATATTTATTCTGCACCAACACAATCGGGCTTCCGCAAGGGGAGGTGTTGGGTCAGATGTGACCCTTTTGAAGTAGCTCTTGGATCTAGAATTTGATTTCATCATTTTCCATCAGTAAGCGATGATAGACTGGTCCATTAGGCAATGGTGCACCAGGGGTTAGATCAATTGGATGCTTGACTTGCCATTGAGTTGGTACCCCGGAGGGTGAGGATAATATGTCTTTATACTCTTCCATGATCCCATCCATTTGCTTTTGTTGCAAAGAGAGGCGTTTTTTAGGGGTCACGGATGTGGTGGCAACCTTCTTCTTACTATGAGCACGAATCACAAAGACGATGAACTTCCCGGTCTGTGAAATGACCTTACTGCATTTCTTAAAAGAGATTAAAGAAATAGAGGTAGGTGGCGCTAACTCTGGTATCCTATACAATTGTATACCCAAAGTAATAATAACACTAAGGGGTCTAGACTCATACACAACATGTTGATTCCAAAAATATGGTTGGTCTAAAATAAAATCACAAACTTCAAGGGGATCAATATCACACAATACCTTGTCCTTAAAGGGCTTGATGTTGTAGGGAAGACAACATTGTTGGATGACGCAGAGATCTTGTCCTTGGCAAAGCCAACCGATGGTGTAGGGTTGCGGGTGCGGTGTTATCAACAAGTCTAGCTGCTTGATGACCTCTGTTGAAATCAGTTTCTTCTGACTATCACTATCGACAATGAAATGAAATGGATTCCCCTTTACCCACATATGTGAGTGAAAGAGGTTTTCTCCTTCCTTTGGTTCTTCTAGTTCGGTTGGTTGGAATTTGGTGGTAGCAACAGTAGCAGTGGGTTCAACATAGATCATCTACTTCCCACTTTTTGGATTTGATTCGGAGTCAGAATTTGTCTCTGACTCGAAATATTTCATCTCAACCACCAGTGGTTGCTTGAAGTGACATTCTTCAATGTTGTGCCAAGGGATTTTATGGTATTCACAACATTTTCCCGTGTCCTTCTTTGACTTCTTATTACCCTTTTTGTGTTGCGTCTTGGAATGGTTGTCCTAAGAGTGACCATATTTTCTTTGTCCCTTTTTTTGTGGGTTGGGGCCACCTTTTCCCTACTTTAGCGTAGGATTTTGCATATCCAAACTCTCACCTCTTTTGCTTAAATTTCTACACAATATTGACAGCATATCTATAAGCCGCACCTAATGATGTGATGTATAGAAAATCCATTTCTATTTGAATGTATCTATGCATACAGTCACAGTATTTGAGCACCATATTTCATTCAGAGTCTTTGATACTCAATTTGGTGTGCAGGGTATGGAAAATATTGGTGAAATTTGGTACTGTCTAGTCCCTTTCCTAACGCATCTTGGTCCATCTTATGTACTGGTCCTCGTAGCTTCCAACAAGGTAGTACTATTCTTTAATGGCATCCCTAAAGGAATCCCATGTGGGGGTGACCACAAATATTCACGATTCCTCTATGGCCCTTTTCTTAGAGTAAGTATCCCACTAGTACTTAACACAGGGGATAGCCTTGAGGAGTGAAAAAGTAATATTTTCCCTGTCGGAAAATTTGTCGACCGAAAAATACCCTTCGAGCAGATTCAACCATTTATCTAAAGCATCCGCATCTATCAATCCTTCAAATAATGGAATATCAAATTTACTTGTACCTTGAAGGGGGTTTCATGGTCACTTGATGAATATGTGTCTCCTGTAGGCAGTTGTCGAAGGATCTCTGCAAACTTGTCCATCATTTTGTTCCTTTGTCACACAAGGGCTTCCTTGAGTAAATTTTTAAAAGGATCTCATGTTCCATCATATTTCTTCTCGTCTCCCATGGGTTGTTGTTGGGCTCAGAGTGGCCAATATTGCAAAGGGTTGACTGGTTCGAGTCCCAACTTCTTATACCCAAATCTTGTCCAAATCTTGTCGGGGACATGCACGAAGAAAAATAAATGAAGAGCAGACCACTCTGATAGCACTGACCTGGATTTATGAGAGGAACGAAAAGAATAAAAGACTGAATACAATAACACATAGATACTGAGAACAACAAGAAATATCCATTTAACAATAACTTCTATTGAATAAATAAAATAGGTTGAAACTGTAAAACTGCAGAACTGAAAACAACTTGCTCGAATGGTGGTAGTTATCTTTGAGAAAAGATGTGGCTGCTACGCACATCCTTCTGAGAAGAATGATTACAATGAGGCTCCAAAGGAATTTTTAACATTACTCATGAATTCCAAAACCCTAGACATCCAAAAACCTAACCCTAGGAGATGAAATGCCAAAAGTTATGTGGGCCCCGATGGGTAAGTTGGTACCTCAACTTCCCAGGGTCATAAATTTTGTGTATGACCTCCGTTTTAGGCACGTGATATCCCATTGGAAAGGTATTTTTGAGAACTACACATTATGCCATTAAAATATGGCTTCATCTACAGTTTGACTATGGCAAGCCAAAAAATCATTCTTTAGGGCCCCAAAACGGCCCTGAAAATATAGAAATATGTACTAACATGAAAACATCCAAAATAAACTAGTTGGATTAGGCAGGAAGCCACCAATATCCACCTAGAAGTTGTGTATGGATTCAGACAACCCCGAAAGTGTGGAACCCACAATTAAAAAGAATTACAAAAGAACTTGATGAACTAAAAACTGTCAAGAGGAGCTAGTTGGAATAGGTGGGTGGCCACCAATATCCACCTGGATCACTATCTAACCTATGTTGTATATATCCATAAATCCCCAAGCCCTATTTTTAAATTATAAACCTATTTGAATAATAATTTAACGATACATTTCCCCATGGATGTTTCCCTGATGAAGTGTCATGGTTTTACCAAGTAAAATCTATGTGTCTTATGAATGTGTACTTAGTTTATTTCTAATATTGTTCTTTATATATTTTTTCTCTTTCAAATCCCAACAAGTGGTATCAGAGCTAAGTTGAAAGAGGTGATTCACAAGTCTATCAGAACGTATGGGCATTGGTCATTGGTTACTACCTAGGAGAACAGAGGAGAATGAGCTAGGTTGCTGGTCATTCATGCAAAGAAGGAATAACGAGGGTGTTAGCCGAGTTTTGTAAGGAAGAAGAATGAGGGTGCCACTTGAGGATTTGATTTTTGAACCCCTATGGAGGCAAAAAAATTTGGTTGTCATGGTTTAGTGAAATATTGATGTAGGAGCATCGCCAATGTCAAGCGAGCATGGGGCAAGCGCCAACACATTTTAGACACATGATAAATTATTTAAAAACTTTTGAAGATAAATGTGCCAAAATGTAAATGTGATAGTTAAGGAGAGGCATACTTATATATTGTAAAGGACCTTGAGTGATCCGCTCTCATCCATAGTAGGTAGAAATCATTTATGTTAGTAGGTAGCTTTGAATTCTCAGAGTTGACAGTCTTAGGAGTGGACGGAAAATGGATATAGACACCCTCATTGTGTAATTGTAACATAGAAGGAGGATGCCAATTGAGAATAGAGTAGTGAAGAACATTACCAAGAGGAAGAAAATAGAGCATATAGAGATGGAATAGAGAAACTCTAATTGAAAAACACCCATGTACAGAGATTAAGTTAATAGAAGAAGTCTTAATTCAAATTCATGGCGTTGTAGTTGTTTCTTGTATGTGTATGTTGAATGGTATGTTCATAATTTTACTCTTTCCATTATACATTTTTTTTCTATGCTGTGTATGGATGATTTCTTGTTAAATGTTTGAAGTTTGAGAGAGAAAGAGTTAGGAAATGAGTTCCAATTATTTCTCTATCTGAGCGAAGGTTCCTGCAAGGAGTGTAGTTGAATTGTCCGCAAGGAGTGCGTTGACAAAAAAGGGTTCAGAGGTTTGTCTCTGAAAGCTCAGATAGATTAGCTTTTGTTCTCATTCCCTCAAAGGTGCAGTTAGGCACAGGAGTCGTGCAATGTGTGCACAGACCAAGCTTGAATCCAGGGTTTGAAACCTAAGAATCTATTGAAGGATTTGTCACTGCAAGGAGTACGTGGAGTTAAAGGTGTTCAACACTGAAGTGCTTGAGGGTTGCCACAAGGAATGCATGCAGGAGGTTCTTGAAAGGCTGGAAGTCGTGGAAGACCCCCCCAAAGGATTCGAACCTACTAAGTTGTCGAAGGGAAGAGACGAACGATCAAATTTCTTTGTAGAGGATTAGCGAAATCCCACCAGCCGTCCGATCTGATAGAGAAGCAAGGAGGTTATGGCTATTTCCAGAGTTTCAAGCTCAAGAGATCGTGAGCCATTGGATCCTCACCTAGTTAACCGTCAGCCATAGGATATGACTGGAGTTGCATGAGGGTTAAACTCTCGCAAGCAAAGTGAAAGTCCCCAAAGGTGTCGGGATATCGAAACTTCAAAATTCTGGACTTCGGGAGTCTAGAGGATAGGAGATTGGGTCACTTCATAGTGGAAACCCCGATCTTGATCTGGACCATCAATCAGCTGGGACATGTGGCAAAGATCAAAGCACCCATCAGTATTTCGGCTACCAGGGTCTTAAGTTGACAGAGAAACTACAACATCGGGGAATCGCAAGTCACGAAATCCCGAGACTAAATCGGGACCATCGATTAGTTGAGACAGGTGGCGATAATATAGAGCCCATAGGCATTTCGCATGTCATATTTTCGGGGTTCAGGAGGATAGGAGGACATTGGCATTTGACTTCATGAAATCGTGAATGATCGAGGACCATTCATCGGTTGGAACACGTGGTGGATATTGGAAGCCATCGACATTTCAGGATTTGGCGTTTCCTGAATCCTGAAGACAGGAAGCACGCACATTTCGGAACTGTGAAGTCCAAAACCCCGATAAGGTGGAAAGCTCCAGTGTGGGGCCGACTTACGTCATTTCAACATATAGGAGGTCGAGAATCAGAACTTTGGGAGTTCCAAGGGAAAGAACCCATAAGCATTTTAGTTCCTGAAACCGTGAAGTGATGAGGACCGTCCATCTCTAGGGGATGCATGGCAACAATCTAGGTCTTCGAAGGAAAATCCCGAAAGGGAGACCATTTTGGGAAGTTGGGATTCGGAGGATCGGGAATCCTGAGGACAAAGGGGTCCATGCATTTAGGCATTCAAAAGCCCGAAATCATGAAAGACTTAGGACTGTGATCATATGGAATAATGGTCACGTGGACCAAAAGGTATCCATGGAGACTAACCGCTGTTGAAGCCATTGCGACATTTCAGGATATCAAAGATCAGGGAATCGAGAAGGCTGAGGTTTTCGACAACAAGGATCACGAATCCCCGAAACCCGAAATTTTGGTTTGGAAGAGATCAGGTATGCGCAGAAGTTGTGACAGGGGGAAAGAGAAGGACCTGTGAATTGGGTTTTTAACAAAGATTCGAGTGAGGAATCGAAAGAGCCACTTTGGTTTGAAGGTGAAGCTAAAACGATCCATTAATACCAGGAGGTCAGTGCAGAAGCTTTTCCGAGGCAAAAGGTGACGTTTGCATTAGGTTTGGTATCAGAGCACAGAAAGGGTTCTTTGCCTTTTGTGGCAAGGAAAAGGAAAATTCACCATGCCACCAAGAAGAAGGGAAATGCAAACACTTGATCCACCAGAGGAAAGGGAAATACCAAGAAGAAGAGGTAGGTAGATGCCTGACCCAACCATGGCAAGAGAAATGCATGATTTACATGCCAGACTTGAGGACATGGAGACATCATAGAGACGCATAGTCGGTATTGGAGATCTTAGTGATTCCGAAAGTGAAAATGAAGTTGAACATGAAGAAGAAGAAGTTTCATCAAAATATGTTGCAAATGAATGCTTGATTAGAGCTGTTGCAAGGATGGGTGCAAGGGAAAAAATGGACATCCCAGTTTATGGAGGAAACCTAGATGCTGAAGAGCTTCTATACTGGATTAGAGCTCTGGACACTTATTTCGACTATGAAGATGTTGAGGAAGACAAGAAGGTCAAACATGTTGTCACAAAGCTGAAAGGACATGCAGCATTGTGGTGGGATGAAATACAAGCTGACAGACGCTGCAAAGGCAAGGAAAAAATCAGGAGTTGGGATAGGATGATTGCAAAGATGAAGGCAAAATTCATTCCTAGAGATTACCAGATTACTCTGTTTCAAAGAATGCAAAATTTGAGACAGAAGCTGATGATAGTGAAGGAATATACGAAAGAATTCTACAGGTTGAACATCAGGGCAAGTCATCGAGAAAGCGATGATGAAAAGGTTTCCAGGTACATGAATGGCCTGAGATATGACATTCAGGATGAGATGAGCATGGTAACCATCCAAATGGTGGAAGATGCGTATCAGATGGCTCTAAAGGCTGTAGAGAAGCTGAGACGAAAGCAGGGTCAAAGAGGCCGAGGCAGAAGTCAAGCCAGGGACAAATCAGTTGTCCAAGATAAAAATCAGAAACCCAAGGAGGACTGGAAGAAACCTCAGGATCGAACTGAAAGAGGTGGAACCTCACAGTGAGGGAAATATGTTGAACAGAGAGGGTAGCATACCGAGCAAAGAGGAGATTATGCTGATAATAATATTTTTCCTCGTACTAGAGGTAGAGGAAGAGAAAGAGGTGGAGTAATAAAATGCTTCACGTGTGGAAAGAATGGACACAAATCTTATGAATGTCTGGACAAGAAGAAAGAGAGTGGAGAGACTCACATCACCGATGCATAGAGGCAGAATGTTGAGGCAGAAGATGCTGAAGGTGGAAGATCGTTGATGATGCAGAAAGTTCTTTTGACACTAGAGAAGGAGGTGGAAAATCCAATACAGAGAAATAGACTTTTTCAGACTTCTTGCAAAACCAAGGATAGGGTATGCAAGGTCATTGTGGATAGTGGTAGCAAAGATAATCTCGTTTCAATGGAGATGGTAGAAAAGCTGGAGCTGGAGACGATTGAACATCCAAGTCCATATAGAGTTTCATGGCTACAAAAGGGACATCAAGTAAATGTCACTAAACAATGTTTAGTAGAATTTAAGATAGGAGGATATAATGATAAGATACTCTGCGATGTTATTCCCATGGATGTTTGTCATTTATTGTTGGGTAGACCATGGGAATATGACAGAAATGTGATTCATGATGGGAGGATGAACACATACACCCTAGAAAAGAATGGGAGAACTCACATGTTGCTTCCAATCAAAGATAAGGAAGTGAAACCTGAAGTAAGTAACACTGTACTTCTCATGAGTGGGAAGGAACTCCTTAACAAGGTCAAGAAGAAGGAGGAACCACAATTCATTGTGGTCAGGAATCCAATGATTTTTTTAACTAGCACAAGGATAGATTATTTACCGGAAGAAGTTCAGGAACTGCTGGAAGAGTTCGTTGACATAGTAGTGGACGAACTACCTCGTTCGTTGCCACCAATCAGAAGTGTGAGTCATCATATTGATCTCATACCTGGAGCTAGTTTACCAAACAAAGCAGCATACATATTAACACCGCAGGAGAATGAAGAGGTCAAAAGACAAGTTCAGGATTTGTTGGATAAAGGGTTGGTTAGAGAAAGCTTGAGTCCATGTGTTGTTCCGACAGTACTCAGTCCAAAAAAAGATGGAGGTTGGAGGATGTGTACTGATTCAAGAGAAATTAACAAGATAACCATCAGGTATAGATTTCCATTACCAAGGATGGATGATCTGACGGATTGCTTAAGTGGAGCAAATTTTTTTTCTAAGATTGATTTGAAAAGTGGATATCACCAGATTTGTATGAGGGAAGGTGATGAATGGAAAACAACCTTCAAGACTAATGAAGGGTTGTATGAATGGCTTGTTATGCCATTTGGTTTAACAAACGCACCAAGTACCTTCATGAGGTTGATGAACGAAGTCCTGAAGGAGTTCATCAGAGAATTTGTCATTGTGTATCTGGATGATACACTGATCTTCAGTAAAACAGAGGCAGAGCATCTAAATCACTTAACTACAGTGATGAAGAGATTACAGCAAGAGAAGTTGTTGATAAACATGAAGAAATCCTCATTCATGAAGACAGAACTCATCTATTTGGGCTTTGCTATTTCTGCAGATAAATTAAGGATGGATCCAGATAAGGTGGAAGTGATCAAGAATTGGCCATCACCGAAGAGCTATTTGAGGTGAGAAGTTTTCATGGATTGGCTAGTTTCTACCAGAAGTTCATCAGGAATTTCAGTGGAATTAGTGCACCGATGATGGAAACAGTGAAGAAAAGACACAAATATTTTCATTGGATAGAAGAGGCTAAGAAGAGTTTTAATCAGTTGAAGAGGAAAATCATGGAACAACCAATTTTGGTGTTGCCTAATTTCCAAAAAACATTTCAAGTGGATTTGCAATAGGGGCAGTCTTAAGTCAAGAAGACAGGCCGATAGCATACTTCAGTGAGAAGATGAATGAAGCGAAGGTGAAGTACTCCACATATGACAAGGAGTTCTATGCTATCATTCAGGCATTGAAGAAGTGGAGACACTATTTGATTCCGAAGGAGTTTGTCCTATACAGTGAAAATCATGCACTGCAGTTTGTGAATCGACGGGAAAAGTTGAATCAAAGACATGTAAAATGGGTTGAATACATGCAGAACTTTACTTTTTTAATCAAGCATATTTCTGGAACTTCTAACAAGGTTGTTGATGCTTTGAGCAGGAAATGTTTGCTATTGCAGGAGTTCAGAGTTAAAACACTGGGTTTTGATGACCTCAGGGACATGTACAGAGATAATCCAGATTTTAGGAAGGCATATGAAGCAGCTAAGAATCCAATTCTCAGAGATAGAAGCCAATGGACAGAATACATAATCCAGGAAGGATTGTTGTTTAAAGGTAATCAACTTTGTATTCCAAAATGCTCCACGAGGGAGAATTTGTTGAAGGAGAAACATAGTGGAGGATTGGCTGGGCACTTTGGTCACGACAAGACATTCAAAAAATTGAATGAGTCATATTTTTGGCTGGGAATGCAAGCATATGTCAAGAGGTTCATGGACAGATGAAAAATTTTCCAGCATTCGAAAGGAAAGAGACAGAATGTAGGATTTTATCAACCATTGAAAATACCTGAGAGGTCATGGGATGCAGTCAGCATGGATTTCATATTGGGGTTGCCAAGAACACAAAGAGGGTTTGACTCAATCTTTGTGGTGGTGGATAGATTTTCCGAAATGGCACACTTTATTCCATGTCAGAAAACCAACGATGCAACTCACATTGTGAATTTGTTTTTCAAAGAAGTCATTCGACTTCACGGCTTACCAAGGAGCATAGTTTCGGATCGAGACACTAAGTTCGTGGGAAACTTCTGGAGAATCTTATGGAAGAAGATGGGAACAAATTTATCATTCAGTTCAGCTTATCATCCTCATACAGATGGATAGATAGAAGTCGTAAAAAAGAGTTTAGGAGACTTGTTGAGGAGCTTGGTGACAGAACACCACAGCCAGTGGGACAACATATTACCACAGACGGAGTTTGCTTATAATGATTCAATCAACAGAAGCACAGGATGAAGTCCATTTCAAATTGTTTATGGCATGCAACCGAGAGGAATTTATGAGCTGAGGGATTTAGAATAGATTGTGACTAGGAGCGCTAGTGCAGAAGACTTCGCAGAGGCGATGAAAGAACTTCACAACCAGGTGAAGGAGCGTTTACAGAACTCGAGCCAGGAGTATAAACGAAGAGCAGATCAACACAGGAGATAACTTTAGTTTTAGGTTGGTGATTTGATTCTGGCACATCTGATAAAGGAAAGGTTCCCGAAGGGGACATATAACAAACTAAAGATGAAGAAGATCGGACCATGTAAGGTCTTGAAGAAATTTGAAGCAAATGCTTATGAGATTGAATTACCCGATGGGATCGAAATTTCTCCGACATTCAATGTCTCAGATTTGTACCCATACAAAACTGGGGAAGTAGGAACAAGTGATGAACAACCAGAGATCCAGTGGACAAAGAAGATGCCTATTGCAGAGAAGCCATAGATGGAAAACATACTAGACAAAAGAATTAGCAAGAAGACCAGAAGAAGACAATACTTTGAATACTTGGTCAAATGGAAAGGACATCCAGTTGAAGATGCCAGCTGGGAGAATGAAGCAGAGATTTAGAAGCATGGACATACCATGCGAGAGCTTATGGAAAGGAGCCCATGAAAATTTTCAATCAAGGGAGTATGATGCAGGAGCATCGCCAATGTCAAGCGGGCATGGGGCAAGCGCCAACACATTTTAGACACATGATAAATTATTTAAAAACTTTTGAAGATAAATGCACCAAAATGTAAATGTGATAGTTAAGGAGAGACATACTTATATATTGTAAAGGAAATTGAGTGATCCGCTCTCGTCCATAGTAGGTAGAAAGCATTTATGTTAGTAGGTAGCTTTCAATTCTCAGAGTTGACAGTTTTAGGAGTGGAGGGAAAATGGATATAGACACCCTCATTGTGTAATTGTAACATAGAAGGAGGATGCCAATTGAGAGCAGAGTAATGAAGAACATTAACAAGAGGAAGAAAAGAGAGCATACAGAGTTGGAACAGAGAAACTGTAATTGAAAAACACCCATGTACAAAGATTAAGTTAATAGAAGAAGTCTTAATTCAGATTCATGGCATTGTAGTTGTTTCTTGTATGTGTATGATGAATGGTATGTTCATAATTTTACTCTTTCCATCATACATTTTCTTTCTATGCTGTGTATGGATGATTTCTTGTTAAATGTTTGAAGTTTGAGAGAGAAAGAGTTAGGAAATGAGTTTCAATTGTTTCTCTATCTGAGCGAGGGTTCCTACAAGGAGTGCAGTTGAATTGTTTGCAAGGAGTGCGTTGACAAAAAAGGGTTCAAAGGTTTGTCTCTAAAATCTCAGATAGATTAGCTTTTGTTATCATTCCCTCAAAGGTGCAGTTAGGCACAAGAGTCGTGCAATGTGTGCACATACCAAGCTTGAATCCAGGGTTTGAAAACTGAGAAGCTATTGAAGGATTTGTCGCTGCAAGGAGTGTGCTGAGTTAAAGGTGTTCAACACTGAAGTGATTGAGGGTTTCCACAAGGAATGTGTGCCGGAGGTTATTGAAAGGCTGGAAGTCATGGAATACCCCCCCAAAGGATTCAAACCTGCTAAGTCGTCGAAGGGAAGAGATGAACGATCAAATTTATTTGTAGAGGATTAGTGAAATCCCACCAGCCGTCCGATCTGATAGAGAAGCAAGGAGGTTACAGCTGTTTCTAGAGTTTCAAGCTCAGGAGATCGTGAGTCGTTGGATCCCCACCTAGTTAACTGTCAGTCATAGGATCTAACTGGATTTGCATGAGGGTTAAACTCTCGTAGGCAGAGTGAAGGTCCCGAAAGGCGTTGAGATATCAGAATTTTGGAATTCAGGACTTTGGGAGTCTAGAGGACAGGAGATCGGGTCACTTCATAGTGGAAACCCCAATCTTGATCTGGACTGTCCAACTGTTGGGACATGTGGCAGAGATCAAAGAACTCATCGGTATTTCAGCTACCATGGTTTTAAGTTGATAGAGAAACTACAAAATCGGGGAATTGCAAGTCATGAAATCCCGAGACTGAATTAGGATCATCCATTAGTTGAGATAGGTGGCGATAATCAAGAGCCCGTCAGCATTTCGCATGTCGGATTTTCGGGGTTCAGGAGGACAGGAGGAAATCGACATTTGACTTCGTTAAATCGTGAATGATCGAGGACCATTCATCGGTTGGAACACGTGGTGGAGATCAGAAGCCATAGACATTTCGGGATTCTGTGTTTCGCGAATCTTGAAGACAGGAAGCACACACATTTCGGAACCGCGAAGTCTGAAACCCCGATAAGTTGGAAAGCTCTGGTGTGAAGCCGACTTACTTCATTTTAGCATATAGGAGGTCGAGAATTGGAACTTCGGGAGTTTTGAGGGAAAGAAGCCATAAGCATTTTAGTTCCCAAAACCGCGAAGTGACGAGGACCATCCATCTCTAGGGGACGTGTGGCAACAATATAGGTCTTCGAAGGAAAATCTTGAAAGGGAGACCATTTTGGGAAATCAGGATTCAGAGGATCGGGAATCCTGAGGACAAAGCGGTCCATGCGTTTAGGCATTCGAAAGCCCGAAATCGCGAAAGACTTAGGACTGTGATCATATGGAATAATGGTCACGTGGACCAAAAGGTAGCCACGGAGACTAACCGCTGTTGAATCCATTCCATCATTTTGGGATATCGGAGATCAGGGAATCGAGAAGGCTAAGGTTCTCGACAACAGGGATCATGAATCCCTGAAACCCAAAATTTCAGTTGGGAAGAGATCAGGTATGCGCAGAAGTTGTGACAGGGGGAAAGAGAAGGACCTGTGAATTGGGTTTTTAACAAAGATTCGAGTGAGGAATCGAAAGAGCCACTTCGGTTCGAAGGTGAAGTTAGAACGATCCGTTAAGACCAGGAGGTCAACGCAGAAGCTTTGCTGAGGCAAAAGGTGATGTCTGTGTCAAATATCAACCCCATTTTTGGTGGAATATCCCCTAGAAGGATACAAACTCTTGTGAAGGTCATCGTCATGTTGCAAAATCTTGTGGATATATATATT
>SNQJ01S0021001.1:260665-279850 GCA_010110895.2 Picea sitchensis | reverse complement strand
TTCTCATCCAACATGAAAAAGGGCTGGCACTGAGACAGGTGGAACTCATCTAGCATGAAAAAGGGTTGGAACTGAGTGTTCTCATCCAACATGAAAAAGGGATGGCACTGAGAGAGATGGAACTCATCTAGCATGCAAAAGGGTTGGCACTGCGTGTTCTTATCCAACATGAAAAATGGTCAACAATGAGATAGGTGGAACTCATCGAGCATGAAAAAGGGTTGGTACTAAGTTTTCTCATCCAGCATGAAAAAGGGTTGGCACTGAGACAGGTGTAACTCATCCATCATGAAAAAGGGTTGGCACTGAGTGTTCTCATCCATATTGAAAAATGGTTGGCATTGAGACAGGTGGATCTCATCCAACATGAAAAAGGGATAGCACTGAGATAGGTGGATCTCATCCAACATGAAAAAGGGTTGGAACTGAGACCAAGGGTGCACATGGTCAGGTACTAATGAATTGAAAGGTTGTGGATGTCCCGTGAACATGTTGTAGTTATTTGAGAACTACCCACGGGCCTTGGCTGCATTTCCTGTGAAGTCACAATGGTGCACATGATGAGGTAAAGATGCATTGTGAGGTAATGGATGTCATGGTGACATGTTGAACCTATTTGAGAGATACCCATAGGTAATATTCAAAGGTAATCTTGGAATAACGTAGAATGTCTCCCTCACTGAGAGGGAGTGTTGATGTTTGGGCAGCATGAGAAAGACATTCTGCTAGATTGATAATCAATAATATGATTATTAATTATAATATTATTAATGTAATAATATATCTATAATATAAAGTATAAATGTATATAATAAAGTATAAAGTATATTTCTATTATATGTATAATATAATATAAAGTATAAATATATTTATTACCCAAGGGACAGATCTCTTCATGGATGGTCACCATGGTCACCATATGTTCTTTATATATAGAACACTCATCATTGTAATAAAATAATAATTCACATACAATATCATCTCTTATGAAAAATTCAACAGCATTGTGACACCGCAAAGGATCTTTGGGACAAACTTTAAAATATTTACAAAGGATATGTGTTGGCCCTTGGGTATAGAATCAAGCAAGGATCGAGGAAGGAAAGGTCAAACACGAACTGTGTGGAAGACACAGTGACTGTTACAGAATCGAAGTAAGTAAAATAGCAGAAAATTCGGAGCGAAGTGCGGAAAAGCTAGTTGTTGGATGAGGAGATCAAGGATGACAGATCAGCAAGGGAGATGTATCGAGGACAACTCAGAAAGTGGGAAAATCCATTGTTAGCACCACACAGGAAGAATGGAGAGACAGGTTGGAAAAGCTCGGGAAAAGTGGGTCAAGTTGACCTAGTGTTTTAGACACTCAGGGTTTTGGTACCTAGGGTTTTGACACCTAGGTTTCGACCTAAGACTGTCGGTGAGGGACTATAGTGTATAAATAGAGGTCGAGAGTACCTAGGTTGGGTTGGTACTATTGTTGGGAATTGTTAGTGATTTTTGTTCATTGAGAGATTATTGTATTATGAGAGAGAGAAGTGTTGAGAGTAAGAGCCTTCTGGTATTGTAAGATCTTCACCTCGGTGCGAAGATCAAGTCCTGTAGCTGGGTGTGCAGGAAGAGGAGAGAAGGAGAGGAGAAGAGAGAATATCTGCTGGTAGAGAGCGTAGACAAGAATTGTAAAGCTTTACCTTAATATAACGTAAGCAAAGTTCTATGGACATAGCCCTAGAGAGAGGGTGAACCACATATATATCGTGTTATGTTGTATGATTGATGATTTATCTTTGCCTTTGATATAATGTTATTGAATTATTGTATTAGACCAGATCTACCGAATGTGGAGTAGATTTAAGTGATAAGTGATCTAGGTATACTGCGATGTGTTGTGTTAAGATCCACTTGATATTCCCCTTGGTTGTAGACATCTCTGTCCTACAACCCCCCCTTTAGCTACTTCAGGTGAGACTGCATCTGCTTTGCAAGTGTTGTCGAGAGGTCCAGTAGTTAGGGATTGTTGGTGCACTCTTGGAGATGAACCCTGGGTCTTCCCCTGTGCCTACAAATGGTTCCATTGCTAGGACATAAATATTTTTGAGGGAATGTCAAGGTGGTTCCCATCAAAGACAGATATTCAAAAGTGGATAGAAGATCGGGAGAAGGACTTCACTGAAGCCCATAATAAGAACCCTAAGTTGAGTACTGAAGATTGGCTACAAAGATACATCTTCACCGACATTCACGAGATCTTATTTTGAGGAATCCATCAGGAGCTATATGAGTGGTTATCTAGGATAGCAGATACTTAGTTTGAGATCAGATCTAGATCTCCTATAGTATGGACATCGACATTGATCCAGAAGGTCAAAAGAGTTGATAACGCTATATCCAGAGCAGTAGATCACTGGTTCGATAACACCATTGGAGGTTACATCACTGAATTTTTTGTTGACAGAGTAGAGTCATATAGCCAAGCTGAGAGATACTTTTCAAAGGACCCAGAGGGAAATTTCTACATTTTCTGAAGCTGAGAATCAAGATGTTCTTGCATGAGAAGAACATCCTAAAGATACAGAATATTGGTTGAAGATGAAAAAGCTAATGTTCAAAAATTTGGACAACGACAATGACACAGAAGCTAGACATATGTGCAGTGAGAGAGTGTTTAGAGGGGTTCACCTTGAGAACCTGTTCAAGAAAAAATATGGAGAAGAAGGTTTCTACAGTGGGGAAGAGGCATATCTAATGGATGAATAACATTCAGAACCCGCTAGGAAAGAGGAAGAAGCAACTGAAGAACTTCGCCAGGACGAGATAGAAACCTCAAGAACTACACAGACTACTGAAGTAAGTATCATTAACCCTCCTGTTGTTTTAGTAGTACTAAGCAATCAGAGTAATCAGAATCACTAGAGTCCTCAGAGTGTTACTACTAGTAGTTCAACATCTACTCAGACAGGAAACCTAGGTAGCTCTATGGCGGATGAGATGAGGTTCCCTATCTTTAGAGGGGATGGATATGAAGATCCAGATCAACACTGGTTCCTATGTGAAGCTGTGTGGAATATTAAGAATGTCATTGATGAGGCTGTCAAAAGAAACCAGTTCAACACTACTCTTAGATATCGCGCATTGAGATGGTACATGAAGCTTGTCCAAGGACTTGCACAGCCCCAGCCATTGAATGAGATCATGAGTGCGTTGATTGCAGAATTCAAGAAACCCAAATCAGAGTCACAATGTATTACAGAGCTGAAGGATATCAGATAGAAGGTTTCCGAACCTGTCTGGGAATTCGATCAGAGATTCAAGACCTTAACAGGACGATTATCTTTTAAGATCCCAGATGAAAAGAAAAAAGAATGGTTCATCATTGCTTTGTTACCACACATCAGAGTTCCTTTGATACAAAAGAAAATTTCTTCACAGTCTGAGGTGCTGGAGATCACCATGAAAATTGAATCAGCCTCTATGGGAGAATCCATCTCAGGTATGAGCCAGATCTTGAGCCAGCTGACCAGTTTGTCTTTGCAGGTCAAGGACATAAAAAAGGATAAGGGAAAGGACAAAAGAGAAGACATATGGTGTGTCAAATGCAAATCAGAAGGCCATGATAAGGAACACTGCCCTGAATTTCATGAATATTTGGCCTCAGGAGCTCTGAGCCCCTTGAAGCAAGTCACATTGCCCTGGTGCGAAGTATGCATAAGTCGACACTGCCCGGGTGAATGCTATTTCATGCAGAAGTATGTTCAGACACCCAAAAACCTATATTGAACCTTCTGTAAGTCAGTAGGGCATGATGACAGAGACTGTAGGGCCTATGTCCTCATGCATGAAAGGTCAAGATATGTATACAAGATCCAAGTGAAGTACAACAAGAAGGAAACACTACATAGTACAACTCTCTAGGAAGAGGCAAATTCAATCCTTATGGTGGATTCAGAGGATGAGGATGAGGAGGAGGAATGGGCTGGGGCCGAGGACAAATAATCTGTTTTAACTATGCATAACTAGGACATCTAGCAAGGGATTTTTAGAACCCTTGTACCACTTGAAGTTATTTCAACTCCTTTGAGCATGTCAATGAGGACTGTCCAGTATTATTGGCTAAGCTTCAGGAAAGATGAGGACCTCAACAGAGCCCACAAGTGCAGTTAATATATGCTAAACCTCACAGAGAAGACACTAGAGTCATTGTTATCACTCGAGGAGGTGTTGTTACAGGAGAATATAGAATGACCCCAGGAAAGAACAAAAAAGACCCAGGAGTCAGAAAAGTTGCAGAGAAGACTCAAAATTTCGATGCTAAGAAAGAAAGAAGAACATTTGAAGATGCAAGAAAAGAATTTAGAAAAGATCAAGGCTCATCATCAAAAACATGGCCATAAGTAAGAGAATATGGAATGCCCCCAGTATTCGATCAATCTTCTTCGTCGAGAGAACGAAAAGAGGTAAGCTAGCTCATGGAATTTATATATACTTGTATTAAGTTGATTCAGAATCAAAATGTTGTAAGAGAACTGCAGAATTTAATCAAGCAATATGAGCTAGGAAAGATAGACCCCTTACTAAGTAGGGAAGTACACCAAATTGGGAAAAGGAGAAGGACAAACAAATAATTACACTTGAATGCTCAAATAGGAGAGTATGACATAGACTATGTGGTCCTCGACTTAGGGTCGGAGGTCAATGTCATGATGAAGCAAACTTGGGCACTGTTGGGAAAAACGAGGTTAGTATATTCCCCTATGAGGCTTAGGATGGCTAATGAGAAATCTATTAGTCCTTTTGGATGACTGGAGCATGTCCATGTGGACATCGACGGAGTAAGAGCATTTGCAAATTTTGAGGTAATTGAAATTGTTGATGACAACTTCCCTTACCCTGCTTTGTTAGGAATTGATTGGGCCTTCAACAACTCCACTGTTGTTGATTTAAAGAAAATGTGTATGACATTTGAAAGATATGGCCTTAGGTTCATTGCACCCTTAGATATAGACAAGGGTCAGTGATACACAAAGCCCATTAGAGAAGAAGACCACGCATATGAATTGGAGAATATCTACAAACTAACAGCCAAACAACAGGATTACATCAATCCTACGACAGATGGGAATCTCAACTGGTGAAGTGACAATGTATGCTCATCAGACTCAGAAGAAGCACTGGAAAATTGGAAAAATCATATGTATGAAGTATTCACAAAAAGATGTTCCAGTCTAACCAAAAAAGTTTGTTGGATTGGTACAACGGTAAGCAACTTACCCTCCTTTGATGGTCTGAATCTGTTAGAATCCTTCTTGATGGAATTAGAAGCAAGTGTACCAACAAAAAAATGAATGTTGGCAATGGATGAGGCCTTGAAATCTACATCGTCCATATGGTGGGGGATGCACAAAAGTAATATTACAAACTAGACACAATGTTGAACTTTGATGACAACGCGGTTCTCAGCCCAAGTGGAGTGCTGCGAAGTGAGACACAGAGGTCGAAGTTGTCTGAAGGACCATGTGCGAGGTTGTGAAGAATCTTGGAGTGACATTCCTCAAGAGCAGTGGGTGCACAAATTTATCAACACACCGGACACCATACCTATCAACTGGTACCTTCAAGCGGAGCTGACCCTCATCACCACAGATTGGAAAGGTATGACTCAGAATTTTGTAACTACATTTTTATTTGAAATTCAATATCATTTAGTAGAACAAAACCTACAGATTGTGAGATAGAAATTATTTGAATAAGAATCTATCCTCTCGTTGGAACAAGAAGAGGATGAGTGGACTGTGCCTCTCCAGAAACTGCAGGGTTGTTACAACATTAATACAGATGATGATGATGATCCAAGTAAGGTCAATATCACTGAGACAGAAGGCCAAAGAGATGTGGAAGAAACAAGAGTTGAGCTACCATTTATTGGGCAACCAATCAGGATTAAGAGGGTCAATATTGGAACAGAGGAGACCCTGAAGCTTGCCAATATTGGAGATTACTGGGACGCTGCTACCATTGACAAGATTATAGAATTGTTGAACACATATCATGACTTGTTTCTGACCAATTTCATTTATATGAAGGGTATTAAAGGACCTATGGGAGAAATGAGGATACCTTTGAAACCATATGCAAATCCATTCAATAAAAGAACCTATAGATTGAACTCGGAATATAAGGAAAAAGTGAATATTGAGCTCGATAGAATGCTGGAAGAAGGTATTATTGAACATGTCAAAGAGTCTGAGTGGATTAGTCCTATGGTGGTCCAAGACAAAAGATAGGTGAGATCAGGATATACATATATCTCAAGAATTTGAATGATGCTTGCTTACATGATCCCTTCCCTACACCATTCACTGACAAAGTACTAGATAATGTGGGAGGCCAGGAGGTGTATTCTTTTACAAATGGATTCTTAGGATATCATCAGATCTGAATTGCCAAGGAGGAACGCCACAAGACCACATTTGCAATAGAATGGGGATCTTACCAATATACAGTGATGCCATTTGGACTGAAAAATGCCCTAGCCATCTTCTCCGGGGTTGTGGTTGAATCATTTAAAGAATTTTTGCATAAATTTTTAGAAGCATATTTTGATGAATGGACTGTGTTTAGTTTGTTGAAAAACTATATTGAATGCCTAAGACTAATGTTGGATAAGTGCATGCAGTTTCAAATTGCTTTGAATCTGAAGAAGTGTATCTTCTTCTCACCATTTGGAGTGTTGTTAGGGCATATTTTATGTAAGCAGGGACTGCTGGTAGACCCATCTAAAATTGTTAGTATTGTTGACCTTCTACCTCCTACTTCAGTTAAACAACTGCGCATTGCGCTAGGACATATTGGATATTACAGAAAATTCATTAAAGGATATGCCTAGATTACAACACCTATGGAGAATCTGTTGAAGAAAGACTATCAATTTAGCTGGATAGAAGAATGCCAGCAGAGCTTCGACACACTAAAACAAAACATGGTTACCACACCCATTCTGGTTTTTCCAGATTGGACTAAGGAGTTTCATGTGCATGTTGATGCATCATCCATTGCATTGGGAGATGTGTTAGCATAGCCAGGAATAGGAGACATTGACCATCCATTAGCCTTTTCTAGCAGGAAGCTATCCATAGATGAAATTAATTACACCACTACAGAAAGGGAAGGTTTAGCCATGGTGTATGTGCTACAGAAATTTCTCCACTACTTGCTGGGAGGACACTTCAAAATGTTTACTGATCACTCTGTGCTGAAATACCTGGTCGAAAAGCCAGTGTTGGGGGGAGAATATGCAGATGGATTCTCCTATTTCGAGAATATGACTTTGAAATCATAGTAAAACCAATAAGGATGAACAAAGGTCCTGACCACTTGTCAAGGATGCAACATGGCGAAGAACCCACTAGTTTGGAGGATACACTGTCGGATGCACAGCTACTAGAAATTAGAAAGATTGATGATCGCTTCACAGACATAGTCCAGTTCCTATCAACAGGAATGGCACCAAGTAAGTATACCATCCCTCAGAAAAAATATCTAGTGGTGCGTGCTACATAATTTTCACTTATAGCAGGACACTTATACAAGATGGGACCTGATGAGATACTAAGGAGATGCATTATGGAGGCAGAGAAAGCATTGATCCTCACATAAGATCATGAAGGCATCGCAGGAGGACATTACATAAGGAGAGCAACTGCGCAGAAGATTCTTAGAGCTGGCCTTTGGTGGCCTACCTTACACAGAGATGCTAAAGAGTATGCCAGAGCCTGCGATGTATGCCAGAGAGTTGGAAAACCATCCAGAAGAGACAAAATGTCATTAGCACCACAATTGACCCTACAATCATTTGAGAAGTGGTCCATTGACTTCATGGGACCTATAAACCCACCAGGGAAGCGTACAGGAGAAAGGTACATTATTACTGTGATGAAATATTTGACCAGATGGGCCAAAGCTAGAGTAGTTAAGGACTGCAGTGCAACTACAGCTACACACTTTATATTTGATGATATCATAACCAGGTTTGGATGCCCCAAGATCCTTATGAGTGACCAAGGAACACACTTCATCAATCAGACAGTTGTAGCATTGACTGAGGAATTTACAATCCACCATCAGAAGAGCACACCTTACCATACACAGACAAATGGGATTGTTGAAGCCTTCAACAAAATCTTGGAGACATCGCTAACGAATATTTGCAGTGTAAATAGGGATGATTGGGATTTAAGAGTACCAACAGTTTTGTGGGCCTATAGAACCACTTGCAAGAAACTGACCATGCAGACCCCTTTTAAGCTATTCTATGGTCTTGAAGCTGTTGTCCCAATGGAATACCTGGTACCAAGCCTAATAATTGCTTCCTTCACAAATATGGATGATACTGGCGTTGTTCATGAGAGGCTTGCACAGTTGGCTGAACTTGAAGAAGACATATTTATTGCAGGATTCCACCAATAGGTACAGAAGGTGAGAGAGAAGGCATATCATGACAGGAACATAAATAAGAAGGCATTCAAATAAGATGATTTAGTATTGATGTATGACAACAAGTTTATAAAACATCTAGGGAAATTCATAACACATTGTCTTTGACCATATGATATTCCTTATGTTACAGAAGGAGGAGCTGCACAACTGAAGACATTGAAGGGAGAATGGAAGGAAGGTTTGGTGAATGGGAGTTGGTTGAAGTTGTACTATGATAACCAGTTGCCTTGTAGCTCTTAGTAGAAAGCATGAAAAAAAGGGTCTAGGTACTAGGTGCAGTTGAAACGGGGTACCAGACACAGAAAATATAGTCTGCACAAGGGAGGAGAAGTGACACAAAGAAGAAAGCAAAGACTACACTGTGCAGTCTAAAGTCGAAGTACAACAGAAGGATCAGACCTGAAGTGCATTAGGACGAGTCACATGTGAGTGTTGGGGGCCTGTTGGCCCTTGGGTATGGAATCAAGTGAGGATAGAGGAAGGAAAGGTCAAACACAAAATGCACGGAAGACATAGTGACTGTTATAGATTTGAAGTAAGTAAAAGAGTAGAAAATTCAGAGCGAAGTGTGGAAAATCTAGTCGTTGGATGAGGAGATCAAGGATGATAGATCATCAAGGGAGATGGATCAAGGATAACTCAGAAAGAGGGAAAATCCAACATTAGCACCACACAGGAAGAAAGGAGAGATAGGCTGGCGAAGCTCGGGAAAAGTGGGTCATGTTGACCTAGGGTTTTAGACACCTAGGGTTTTGGTACCTAGGGTTTTGACACCTAGGCTTCAACCTAAGGATATCGGTGAGGGACTATAATGTATAAATAGAGGCCGAGAATACCTAGGTTAGGTCGATACTATTGTTGGGCATTGTTAGTGATCGTTGTTCATTTAGAGATTATTATATTGTGAGAGAGAGAAGTGCTGAGAGTAAGAGCCTTCTGGTATTGTAATATCTTCAACTGGGTGTGAAGATAAATTCCTACAGCTGGGTGCACAGGAAGGGGAGAGAAGGAGAGGAGAAGAGAGAAGATCTACTGCCAGAGAGCACAGACAAGAACTGTAAAGCTTCACCTTAAAACAACAGAAGCACAGTTTTGTGGACATATCCCTAGAGAGAGGGTGAACCACGCATATCTGGTGTTATGTGTGTATGATTGATGATTTATATTTGCCTTTGATATACTATTATTGCATTATTGTATTAGATCAGATCTACAGAATGTGGAGTAGATTTAAGTGATAAGTGATCTAGGTATACTGCGTTGTGTTGTGTTAAGATCCACTTGATATTCCCCTTGGTTGTAGACATCTCTTTCCTGCAACCCCACCCCTTTAGCTACTTTGGGTGAGACTGCATCTACTTCGTAGGTGTTGCCAAGAGGGCCGGTAGTTAGGGCTTGTTGGTACGCTCTTGGAGCTAAACCCTGGGTCTGCCCCTATGCCAACAATATGCTAAAGTAAAAGGGGCCAAGATTTAAACTTATAGAGGTAAGTTTGAACAACTGAATATGAAGGAAGACAAAGATATTGCAGCTTACTTTCTATTAGTTGATGAAATAGTAAATTCCATTAAAGGATTGAGAGAAGAAATTAAAGAATTAATAATTGTTCAAAAGGTACTAAGGTCTCTTCCAATGAGATTCGATCCTAAAATTCCATCCCTAGAAGAAAGAAAAGATCCTACCACGTTGAGCATGGATGAACTACATGGGATACTTACAGCCTATGAAATGAGGACAGAGAAGGATAATCCACCCAGGAAGGAAGAAGTGTTCAAGGCATCCAAGAAGACAAAGAAGAATAAATGGGAGCCAAAGTCAAAGGCAAGTTGCAACTGTAGTTATGATTCATATGAAGATGAATAAATAGCCAACTTCATAAGGAAGTTGAAGAGAGGAATCAACAAGTACAAAGGTATGATTCCCCTAATATGCTTTAATTGTGATAAATTGGTCATTTTTCTTCTAAATTTACTTATGATAAGAAGTCAGATAGTGACGAAGAAGAATTTCCCAAGAAAGAAAAGAAATATAAAAAGGGAGACAAGAGAATAAAAAACATTTCTTCAAGAAAAGTCTCTACTCAAAGGAGGACAGTTCCTCAATAGATGAGGATGATGATAGCGACAATGACTCAAACAATGTACTCTTTATGGCTTTTGAAAATGATGAAGAGGATTATGAATAATAAGGTGAGGTAGATCTTGAAGCAAAACTAATCAATGCCTTAAGTGAATTAAATAAAGAGAGGAAGAAAATAAAATCACTCAAGGGAGAATTACTCAAGCTAAAAGAAAGTTCTCAAATTCCTAACTCTAAATAAGATTAGCAGATGATTATGAACCTAAAAGTCCAAGTTGAATAATTCGTAAGGATTGAATAAATACTTAGAATCTATATGGAAGAAAAGGAAAAAGAGAGGGAGAGATTAGAAATAGAAATAGTTTCACTAAGGAAGGAAATTCAAAAAAGAGACATATAGTAGAATAACACCAAAATTCTGGATGAAATCATCAGTGCTCAAAGGCCACATCATGACAGGTCTGGAATGGGATACAACGAAACATATACAGAGAAGGATTCGAGCTCCATGACTACAAAAGGGGAAGCAAAACAAAAGACGTATGCATAAGTCACTAGAGGATCCACCAAGATGGAAGAATGCAAGCCTTCAAATGAGAACAATCGGGAAGTTGAAAGAACTCAAGAAGAATATTACAGAAGGATGGCACTATCTAGAATATCCAAGATTCATAATCAACAACCACCCATGGAAAGAAATCAAGAAGAAAACTATAGAAGAACGACACCATTCATAAGATCTCCCAAGTATCAAACTATCTTTCTTGGTTCATGTTATTCTTGTAACAATTTTGGGCACAGAGCTATAAACTACAAATCTTATGCTAATAATAGAGACAACTATGAAGGCCACTCTATAATTAATCATCTAAGAAAGCCTCATGAAGCATATAACATAAACTATAACAATTTTGGCTCATTAAATGATGAAGTGTAATGTTATAAATGCAACAATTTTAGAAACATGGTCAAAGATTATAGATTGACAGTTCCTCCAAAGAAACCAAAGAAATATTTCAATAATTATGCAAAAGGACCATCAATAATTTGGACAAGGAACCATGATAAAATAAATGTTGAAGAATGTTCCCTTGCACTATAAGCCCAAAGTAGAAGAAGTGATTGGTATGTTGAAAATGGTTGTTCAATGAATATGACATGTGACAAGAACAGATTTATATCTTTGAAGAAAGAAAGAGATGGATCAGTTTCAGTTGCCAATGAAAATTCAGCCAAAATTATAGGGAAATGCACAGTCAAGCTTGGAAGTAAGGATGCCAAGGAAACAAATTTCCTACTTGTCGAAAACATGAAGCATAATTTGAGATGTATGATTCAAATGTGTGATTAGGGACATAGACTTATATTTGACTCAAGGAAGTGTGAGATAAGGAAAAAAGGATCAGGAAAATTGATGGCTACAACAGTAAGAACTTCAAACAACATATACATCTTAAATGAGATTGGAAAAGAAAGACGTTGCTTGGAAAAGGAAAATGAAAGTTGGCTTTAGCATAGAAGAATGGGACACATGAACTTTGACAATATGGTCAAAATTAGGAGAAAGGAAATAATAAGAGAAATTCTTGAAATTTCAAAACTGGCCAGTACTATGTGCAAGCATTGCCTACATGGAAAACAAACAAGAACTGAATTTAGATTGAAGGAATACTCTACAACAAATCCATTGGAAATTGTGCACACTGATCTATATGGACCAATGATAACAAAAGGACTGAATGGTGAACAATACTTCATGCTTCTTATTGATGACTATACAAAATGACTACAACGTTTTTTTCAAGAAGAAATCATAGGCATTCAAACATTTCAAAATATTCAAGGAGACGGTTGAAAATGAAATGGATTTGAGAATTAAGTGCTTCATATAAGACAATGGAGGTGAATTCACATCAAAAGAATTCATGGATTTCTGTGAAGAGCATGGAATAAAAAGGCAGTTCTCAACAACTAAGACACCTCAACAAAATGGATTCATTGAAAGGAAGAACAAAATTGTAACAGATATGGCCGGAACCATGTTGAAATATTTGAAGTTGAGAAATGTCTTTTGGGTATAATTAGTGCACACAACCATTCATATCTTGAACAAAGGAATGGTCAAAAGTAATAGAGAAAAAAATCCATATGAGTTATGGAAGGGAATACCAACAAATGTCAAACATTTTAGAGTATTTGGAAGTAAATGCTACATAAAAAGAGAAGATGACAGAGATGGAAATTTTGATTCTCGAGTTGATAAAGGAATATTGGCTGGATATTAAAGAAAAATCAGGGCATACAAATGTTATAATATGAGACTCAAAAAGATAGTAGAAAGAATAAAGGTAGGTATCGATGAAGCAGATGTGCCGAAGATCAAAGAAGAAAGAAAAAATTCTAATGAACAAGAAGCAGAAGAACTAAAACAAGAGGTAGAAGAAGAAGAAAAACAACAACAAAAATAGAAGCAGTCATAATTAAAACAAGAAGAAAACAATGAACAAGAATTTCATATGCCCTCTAGGACACCTAGACGCTGGATTCAGAAGAATCATCCACTAGAACAAATTATTCGAGATAGAAATGCGGGAATAGAAACCAAAGAAAGTAAAAGGTTACATACACCAGAGAAGAGACACCTTGCACTACTATCCACAGTTGAACCCAACAAATTTGAGGAAGACAATAATGATGAACATTAGTTCAAGGCCATGGAAGAAGAATTGAATCAAATAAAGAAGAATGAAACATGGGAACCAGTTCCAAGACTGAAGAACAAAAATGTGATTGGTAAAAGATGGGTGTTTAGAAACAAACTAAACGAAGATGGGCAGGTAACCAAAAACACAACAAGATTAGTATGCAAAGGATATGCTCAAGTTTAATGAGTATATTTTGAAGAAATGTTTGCCCCTGTTTCTAGAATGGAAGCAATCAGACTAATCTTGGCCTATGCATGTTCCAAAAGAATCAAAGTATATTATATGGATGTAAAATCAACATTTCTAAATGGTGAATTAAAATAAGAAGTCTACATCGAACAACCATAAGGATTCCTACTGTCAGAAGTCAAGATTATGTTTTCATATTGAAGAAATATCTGTATGGACTCAAGCAAGCCCCTAGATCCTGGTATTCAATATTAGACGAGTATTTGTAGTAACAAGGATTCATAAAGGGCAATGCAAATAAAAATCTCTATGTAAAGGTTGATAGGAACAACATACTTATCATTGAAGTATATGTGGATGAAATTATCTTTGGAATTGATCATGACAAAATGAGTAAGAAGTTTTCCCAAGACATGAAAATGAGTTTGAAATGTCACTACTTGGTGAATTTACATTCTTTTGGGACTTCAAATATCTCATATAGATGAAGATATTTTCATTTCCCAAACCAAGTACATCAAAGAATTGTTGAAGAAATTCAGAATGGAAGATTGCAAAACAATAAGTACTCTTATGATGATCGGTTTCAAGTTGAGAAAATATGATGAATCTGAGGAAGAAGATCAGAGACTCTATTTATTGATGATTGGTAGCATACTCTATGTGATAACCTCAAGACCATATGTAATGCAAGAAGTTGGACACGTTACAAGATTTCAAGAAGCACCGAAGGGAACTCGTGTTCTGATAGTAAATAGGATCTTCAAATATCTTAAAGGAACAACAGAGTTTGGATTGTGGTATCCAAAAGGGAATGAATTGACTATGTTCTCCTACACAGATGCAAATTGGGCTGGAAGCATTGATGATCGAAGAAGTACTAGCAGGGAAACCTTCTATTTGGGTGATTGTCTAGTATCCTAGTTAAGTAAGAAGAAATCATCAATATCATTGTCTACAACAGAAGTAGAATATATTGCAGCAACATGTTGTACTCAGGTTCTCTAGATGAATCAAACCCCGAAAGATATACAAGTGAAGTATGATGAACCTATTTTGATATTTTGTGACAATACTAGTGCTATAAGTATCTCCAAGAATCCCGTGATGCATTCCAAGACCAAACATATTCTGATCAAGTTTCACTTTCTGTGGGAACAGGTTACAAAAAAGAATATGAAATTAGAGTATATTGGGACAAAGGAATAGATTGCAGACATCTTCACCAAATCTCTCCCAAGAGAGACATTTGAGTATCTTCGACAAAATCTTGGAGTAGTGTTTGCTTCACAATGATATACATGGCTCTTTGCTAAGAAGACAAGGGAAGAGAAATCATCCATGCAGAGAATATTTTTTATGTTAGATCAGTCAATAAAGGAACCTTAATATGAATTTTTTTTATATATGTCAATAGTTTACATCATCGAAAAGAACCAATGGATAGAATGCATCGAAAAAGAGAAAGGAAAAAAACATGAGAGAAATTTATAAATCATATTATTAGAAGAAGATATATTGTTAAGGGGAGTTACCCTTTCCCAGTGATGTCAAAGGGGGAGAAAGAATATAACCATGCAAACAAGGGAATCATTGGTTGTAGGGGGAGCATGAGTGTTTCGATCAATGCCAAAGGGGGAGATTGTTGGAAAATTGTTTGTCATTGATGTCAACTTTAGAACAAGTCTAGAAGACTATAGAAGAAAATGGCTATGATTGAAGAATTATCCAAAGTGGTCCCCTTATGGAGTAGCTTTGAGCATGGCCCTCACGGGAAGATGCTTTGAAGAAGTCTACAAGAATCCTAGAGGTGTAGTCATGAGGATCGAAGTTGACTAAGGAATATGAGGTTGAAGAACATTACAATTACATGAAAAACCCTCATAGATGGATAGTGCGCATCATGTTGTTTCCAATGGTAGCTGGTATGCCACATGGTTCCTCATGGTTGAGGAGTTATGCCCTCTTGAAGTTGGAAGCCATGAAGATTGGTTAAGAAGCCCCTAAACAGTTGCAACAAGAAGTTACAAGTCATTAATTAAAGAGTAAAATGGTTATAACATAAAGTATATTTCGACCCTAAAGTTAAGGAAAGAAGTTACATGAAAAAGTATAAATACAGTTCAAGGATCCTCCCATTTAGACATACACAAGTTCAATAATTATCTATCCTTCAAGTGATATTTTGGTAATATTTTTGTAGAATATTTGAGGAAGAAAGGAGTACGTAAGTCTCATAGTTGCAGAGAATCAAAGGGTTTCTGAAAACCCTAATTTAACTGACCCTCGCAGGTCAGGCTACTGGTGTCCCACAAGGCACCCCCACGGGTTGTATGACACTCGTCTCGCGAGACCTCACCAGATGACTAGTCTATGTCTAGTGAGGCTAAGGTAAATTCAATGAAGATGTTATATTGTGTTAGTTGAAGATGATATGCACTAGGTTTGAGATAATATGCTTCAGATTTTTCTTCATGAGTAAAGGTATGTCTTTTATGTGTTTGTTTGAGGATTGTATCATGGATGGTTTGGCACATGATTAAGGCATGTCTTAGAGGCCCTTTTGGTAAATGGTTGCATATGGTTTAGGTTCATGTCTTAGTGACATTGATATATGCTTGAAAAATATCCTTGGTATTTGGTTTATGGATGTTATGGTTCATTCTTAAAGGAAAATCTTTGTGATATTGGCATATATTTGAGACATACACTTGGTATGTGGTTTGGATGCTATATACTTGAGGGATATTTTATGGTACATGGTATGGTACATGATCGAGGTACATTTTGGCATATGTTTTGATTATGGTATATGATCTATGTGAGTAGATCAGGTTGTTGACAATGATGTATCAGTATCGGTGACAATGACAAAGACATTGACAGAGACAATGATAGGTTGGATGACATGTTGATTATCGGTTACAGGTTGATGAGACAGTGACAGTAATAGAGATAGTGACAGGTATAGTGACATGTTGGATGACATATTGATGTATTAGTGACAATATCATTGGTAGTGACAGGTTGAGTCTACACTTATATTTCAAGGCGGTAGGATGGGGAAAGGAAAGGTGGTCGTAGAATCCTTCTAGTTGGAGTCGGAGAATACAAAGAGTTGGAGCTTCCTTCAGGTTGGAGCCTATAAATAGGGGGTTGTTTCCTCCTTCCTATTGGTGATAAATAATTTGGAGGTTGGTGTTCCTATGAATGTAATCTTTTATATATAAGAAATCATTCTATGGTGTTCTCCCATTTGGGTTTCCACATAAAAATATCTTGTGTACTGTGTATGATGTGATATTGTTGAATGGTACTTCTTATGGTTAAATGTTCAGGAAATGTTAAATGGAGGCATAAGTGATGAATTTTTGATGATTATATATTATAGTTAAAAAATGGTAAAAATTACATAATACTGATTCACCCCGCTCTCAGTGTTCCAACAATTGTAATTTATTGATTAGAAAAAGGTAAACGTTGGTTTTTTCTTTCTTCTCATAAAATTTAGACTATGAATGCATTTTAGAGTGAGTGCTTTCAAATCAATATATACATAGTAGTGATGGATAGGATTTTATTATTACTGAAAAAATATAGTAAGAGTTATAGTAAAAGTTTGGAAAAAAATGTCATGGTTTGAGGATATTCTTTTTATTTTGGGAATTCGAAGTTAAAACATAATTTTCTCCAATGCTTTTTCAAAAATAAATTGTGATGATAGATATGGTGAAAGTGCTTCGAATATGCCCTTATTTAAATTCTCTTTCCTATGTAAAATTAAGTTTTGTTAAGGGGAAGTGATAAAAAAAATGTAATTCGAGGAGAATTTTCTCCTTATTCAGGATGTAAAATATGGCTTGAAGCATTGGCATTAATTTCTTTGACAAGAGGAATTATCTCAATTTTCAAGATGCAAGATATCGTTCACAGGATTAGCATTGATTGCTTTGACAAGCCCAAAGAAATATTTATTTAACTATTAAGTCTGGGCTAACTTGGATGCTTTACAAACTTTTCATCTATGTTATTTCTTGATAGTTATAATTAAAGATATAGGGTTTTGTCCATTTCTGTAATATCTCCAATAGAATGGGCTAGGATATTTTGTCCTTCTGTGCAATAAATTTTCTTAATGCTCTAATCTAGTTGACAAATTTTCACAAACAGTTTGCATGCATTCTACTAATAGACATTTTTGCCAAACATATTGCATGTAAGTAAAACACACTAGAAATAGAAGAGACAATAGGTGGTATTTTATTATGAAAGGAGATATGAATACAATGATCCAAGGCTGGTATGGAAGTTGCAATACATCAATGGAAAACACACAATACAATCCAAAAACCTAGAATCATGTCGTGGCCTCCCCACAACCTCCCCAAGTAGATCACTACAACCAAGTACTGAAAACAAACCCAAGATGAAGCTCCAATGAAGGTCCTGGATGGATCCTCCTCCTTGTCTAGCTAGGCTGGATATTGCAACACATAAACAAGACCAACAATGGAAGGGTTTTGCTAAACCCTAAAGAAACAATGGCTCCAGGAGCACCATACAAGAGATCAATAAAATCATAATGACAAATTGAGGCTCTATCCCTCCTTTTATCTTTTCTCCATGCCTTCTAGAATTTTCCCCTTTTTGACCAAATCAAATGTAACTTCTAGAATTTTCCCCTTTTTGACTAAATCAAATATAACCCTTATTTTCCGTCCAATTTTCACTTTAAGATTAAAATTCACTTTAATAATGGTTAAGTAACTTATTAATATAAATTTACTTTATTTCCATAATGTCACTTTAAAAACATAGCATCTCCTAACTAAGTGACATTAAATGAACCCCTCTTTACTCCTTTCTCTCTACTGACAACCCATGGAAGTCCCTTCTACCACAAAATGGGAAAACCAAATATTGGGGACATGACAAATCCTCCCTTACCAAATATTTATTGTTCTCAAGTAATGCCATCATGACCTGGCACTCCATCGACTGATCCAGGATGAAACTAATAATGATACTAGGATCCCAAACCACCTTGTAAGAGGTGAAATATCCTCCACTCAATAGGTGGGATGGTAATGTACTGACATATGCAGTCTCATGAAAATCGCCCACAATTAAGGCCACTCAGTGTTGCAATGACTCAATCAACCCACCAAGAAACTACTCTACTAGTGAACCAATCTCATGAAGGAAAAAACTGGCTCTCGCCTCTGTGTCAACTGTCGCACTATCTCCTACTAAATTTGCAAGGTCCCTATATATCCTAAGAAAGGAACCACCACGTTGATGCTACGCTACTCTAATAATAGTTGTTCGACCATCATGCCCACTATGCATCCACAAGTTGTAGTGCCTCAAAGGATTTCATCCACTATTGAGGATCATACCCATCCAATGTATTCCAACTCTAAAATAAGACATCATAGATAAGTCTATGTGGTCATCACCTGATAGGGCATCCACTACACCTCTTATCCAAGTGCCAAATGGAAAATTCCTAATACTCTAGCATCCCTAGTCTACTACAATCATCCAAGCATCGTCTGGAAAATCCCCCAACACATCATCCGTAGAGTCCCTAAACACAAGAACCCCATAGAAGGAAAATGTAAATTCTAACCTTGTACAATATCTACTGCAAACTGATATTCAGAAAAGAACAGAAAAGATACAATGGAAAATACAAACATTACACAGAGATTTTTCACCT
>SNQJ01S0021001.1:232365-260655 GCA_010110895.2 Picea sitchensis | reverse complement strand
GATGCGCTACCACTCGAAGGGGTACCAACAGGGGTTACAAGGGTGGCCAACAAATGTGCGCTTAAGAACCACTTGTATTTCATGCATGTATGAATCCCTCAACCGTGGGTTTATGTGTGTAACGAAATATCTCTGTGGCTTAAGAACGCCAGAATACATCTCTACCCTAAAAAGAAAAATACCCACAATTTCTACCAAGGAAAGTGCTCTGATACCACTTGAAAGATACCAGATATAATAAATATGCAAAACAGAAATAAAATGCTAGAAATGGCAGAATAACAGTAATATAACCAGCATAATCTCCACAATAACACAAAAATAATATGAGAACAACAACTAAAATAGCACTTTGATTTAGAAATCAATGTTCACAGGCCTCTTCGAGGGGGCAACCTCCAGTCGAGCAACGCTTTGTTACAATAATCTCCAAGCTAGGGTTTTCATACCCTCAACCCTTATTTATACTAAATATGTCTATTAAGAGACGCATCTAGAGGAAGATCCTTCTAGAAGCGGAATATTCTATTAGGTCTTCTTACATCCACCTTATTCTATTTTATTGAAAGGCCTTATTAATATTGACCTTTATTACATCTGAATACATTGATCTACCTATGTGCGGGTTAGGACCTTAACATTGGAATAGGTGTGAAAGATAACTATCCAAATCTACAATCAAACATAGAATCTTGTGTTAGGGAGTGGTGAAATCCAATTGCTACATTTTGTCCTGGGAAGCCCTTCTCACACAAGGGTCAATCACGAGGTCACATTGAGACTAGCAAAGTTACTCACCCTGCTTTGTTGGTCTTGGTGTAGAGATTGCATGTATTATGGGGGTCACTTGAAGGTATACTCACAATGATCAGTGGAAGCCTTTCAAGTTTATTTCGGGCTAGATACCCTACCCTTGCGCGTGGATCGGATTGTCAATTGTTTCCCTAGGCATCACCATTGTAGTTGGTAACCTTAGTGGCCTATATCTTTAGGGTCTTTACACAAGGTGACTGTGGAGGGGAAAGTCTTCACGGTACCTAGAATCGACGTTGGCTAGACTCACTCAGGATCCTTGGAGGGTATACCCACAATTATGTGTGGGAGCTTGCACCAGGGTGTAAGTCCATTAAGTAGGTCGTCAATGTAACTTTTCCACCTGCTCTATCTCATCCCCTTCTTACTTTGTTCTCACGATGTTGGATTTCATCACCAACTAGTGTGCTCATTGTGAGAATGTTTTGTTTGCTTGTTTTCTTACTAGATTTTTAGCGAGTGTTGTTTGTTCTCCCTAGCAAAATCTAGGTTGGATATTTGTTTTTATGGCGTCAGTTCCCAGAATGACCAATGAAGGAACCCCTTTGCCAAGGGAACCCTTTGTTTTTCCTTCTTATGGAAACATTGGTCCTCCTTACATCGCTACTTTGAGGCTTCCAGGTCTCACAATTGGGTTACCGGTATGGTTGTTTTCCACTCCGGTGATCTCGAATGCAAGTGCTTCATATGTAAGCACACCACCCACACATCAACCTCATGTCAACCTTTCTCCTTCTTCATCCGTTAGGTCTCCTTCCATTTCTCCTACTTCACCTAGTGAAAGCTCTGGAGCAAGTAACCAGGTTAATAAGAAGAAGAAGAAACAAAAAGAAAAAAAGAAGAACTAGAAGGGGACCAAGCCTCCAACTACATCAAGTGTTGGATCCAAGCAACCAGCTACTGTTAATATTACTGGGAGTGTTGGTGAGGTCAATAAGGTTAAAACAAAGAATCTGAAACCCAAATTCCCTTGCACTCTTTGTAAGGGTGACCATTTTCTGAGGGATTTCCCTAGTATTCCCAAGGTCTTAGAAATGTGGTCCTCCTCTTCATCGGCCCCTGTTATTCACGCCGGTGATACTCCATCAACTAGTGATGTTAAGGTTGGTAAGAATAAGGAAACTGCCATTTTTTCTTGCATGTTACGTGAAGGTGATCATTACTCTCACCTTTGTCCTCGTATATATGAGGCTTCTTCTCTTTTGGAAAAACTTCAACTTCCAAAAGGTTATTGTAAGATCTCCCCCGACCCATCATTAGTTGAGGGACTGGTCAATCCGGTTCCATCTCCAGTCAATTCAGTTGATCAGGTGGTCAATCTAGTTTCCTCCTCGATTGAACCATAAACCCAAGTGGCTGATCCAGTTCCGTCATTGATCAACCCCACTCTTCATCAAAAGAGTAAACCAAAGCGGTCGATTTGATCCCACCATCGGTCGATTCCAATCCTCCATTGAGGAGTGCCAAAGTGGTTTCTCTGGTTACTTCATTGATCAATCCCACTCTTCCTATGAAGAGTGTCGATGTGGTCGATCTGATCCCATCATCGATCGATCCTACTCTCCCTATAAAGAGTAAACCCGATACTGCCCATGTTTTTCTCGTTGATACAAAGTCTATTGCGCTAGGGGGAATTCCTTCTCCTCCCGTGGAACCTCCTTCAAGTAATGAGGCCATCCTTTTTTATTGGGGTGCGCTAACTGGACCTCATTTTCCCTCTCACATTTCTTTCCAAATTATAGTACAGGTTTGTGGTCGGGACGTTCCTCAAACGCTGATAGATGAAGGTGTGTCCGTTAGTATTTTAACCTCTATTGCTTGGAATGCTTTGGGTTGTCCTCAGCTTGCCCCAATTACGTAGAATCTATTAGCTTTCAACAAAAGAACGAGTCAACCTTTAGGGACTCTTCCTCAGTTTCCTGTAACTTTGGGAGGGAAAATTGTCTTCATTAATGTCATGGTAGTATGTGACCCCTTGGATTTCACTTTACTCCTTGGGAGAGACTATGTCTATGCCATGAAAGCTATTGTGTCCACTCTTTTCCATGTGATAAATTTCCCTCACAATGGAAGAATTACGACGATTGATCAATTTTCATTTGTTGGTTTTGACCTTATGACCTCCCTAAACGGTTCGTATATGCAGATAGTATCACCCATGCCACACATTAATTATGTGGCATTGTCTCCCATGAATTCAACTTTTGATGATTTGGATCCGGTAGTTGACATGGTGATCTCTTCGATAGGGCTATTGGAACCTGATCTCCTTACCCCTGTTGCGACCCTCGACATGTATTCCTTCCAGAGTGATTTTCTTCCATCCAATGAAGATCTCTTGGAATCCATGACTGAGTTTTGTCCCTTGCCATGGTGTCCTTCCAGAGCGTTATTCTCTTGGAAGCCATGATCATGGAGAGTTCACGAGCACAATTTTTCTCTCTGTGGCAAGCTCGTTAAAAAATGAAATAGAGGTCATGAGCACCATTTCTCTTCTCTGTAGCAAGCTCGTTAAAAAATGAAACAGTGGTCTGGAGGTTACACCTCACGGTCATGAGCATAGTTTTTCCTCTCTGTAGCAAGCTCGTTATAAAATGAAACAATAATATGGGGATCAAACCTGGAACCCTGAGCATAGTTATTTTCCTGTGTCAAGCTCATTAAAAAATGAAACCGTCACCTCTCCCATCAGGTCGAGTCTTTCGTTGGATCTCATATATGTTGAGTCGAGTCTTTCGTTAGGTCTCATATTTGAACCTTCATTTCATCCACATGTATCCTTTTTCTCCATCTAGTACAGAAATTGGTGACAACCTCTAAGTCGATGAATGAATTGAAGCTTGGCGAGGCATATCTCTAGCCTTTGATGATCATTCTAGAGTCAAGCCGCTAACTTTCAAGATGGGGGCATACCGAGCTTAGTATTTTTTCTTTCTTGTGCTAATAAATACATGAGAATGCATCCAGGTAAACTTTTATCTATTTTTTGGACCTGTATGGATACACGAAAAAGGAACCCCCTGGAGTCATCTTTAAGCTTTTTTCAGACTCTCTAAACATGAAAAGATTGTTGAGTGATATTGCTTCCTTTCACACTCGTTAAAAGGTTTGAAAGGGCATATTTCGAGTGATAATTTATCTCTTTTTTGACCTCTCAAGACTAACATTAAGAAAAAGGACAACATTGGAGTCTCTTTAAGTCATTTTCAGATTCTCTAAAAATGAAAAACTACCGCGTTTACCTTCTATGGACTCATTAAAACAATCATCCATTGAAAGGCCCATATTGGATCGAAACCTTACCTCTTCCAGTTCATTAAAAGGGAAGAGGGACTTACTGAAGGTGAGTTATATCAAGCATGTGTTACCCTCCTCGAGCTCGTTAAATCAAAAAGAGGTACTCGTCTATCTAGATGGGGGAAAAATTGAAGGAAGCAAGCCAAGCAGTTTTTGAGAACATTACCAGTCACTCTTAGAGTCTCCCTTGAACATGACACTTTGTCTTTGCATGCATTTTAATCCACTGAACCTATGCACTAAGCCAATCCTTTGAGTTTATTTTACTTCTTTGGGTCACTTTAAGAAAGTCACAACATCCACTGCATCATCAAGTTTTGGTCCATGTCATGTTTTTGTTGTCGTGCCTCAGTGTTCAAGGGAAGTATCTACCTCGAGATTCAGCCATCACAAATATCTTGTTTCAATACCCATGTCATTTCATGTTCATTTGATCTACCAATTACATCTATGTGTCTATTTCGTGTCGTTGATGGGGGAAACATCAAGGCCCTCCTTCGAGAAGTCTATTCCTGTCGACTTCAACACATTATCTAGGAACTAGACTTAGAAACCAGTTAGTACTTTGGGACCTGCATGCCTCAATGGCAGGTCTCCTCACGTTTGAAAGTGGGTTTACATCATTGACCTCTGATCGGATTATTCCATGGATGTTTGACTTTAGCTCATCCATTCACATTCATTGTAATGTACTAGAATACCTTGGGAATCATTGACATCAATGGTGATCTCCCTCGCGCTTGTTAATGGTTTACATCATTGATTAATAATCAAGTGGTTTCTACCATGTTCGACATCAGGACATCTATTCACATGGTTAGATTCGTACTACATCGGGATCGGTAAGAAGACCCTGGGTTGAGTTTATCACTCTGATATGTACTTTACTCAGGTTGCAACGAAGTTTCTCTTGAACATTGACACATATACGGTCACATAGATCCACTTTGTATTGGTCATGGATATTTCTTGTCATCTCGTAGATCCACTGTGTATTCTTCGTGGCTACGATTAGTTCAAGTCATGGGAGTATAGATCCACATTGTATCATTGGTGGCTATACATTTTTTATCAATATAATTATGGATCTGTAGTGTATTTTATGGTGGCCATACCTAAAAAGTCTTTATAACCTAAGCATAGGTATGTCTGCCTTGGGTTTGAAACATGTCATAATATTTGTTTGATGGTTGTGTGCATCTTTTTCTAGCCTCTTTGCATCCATACCCTTGTTCTAAAAAGTCTACAAAGTACTTTAGTCATCATCATATTCTAACTTTGTACTTTGGGGGGCATTCTGTTACACCTCAAAATTACTCACTTCGATATTGTCGCAAGTGTCATCATTACAAGTGTTGTAAGCATCACATCTTGTCCTCAAGTATCACATCTTGACTACAAGTGTTGCAAGTGTCACAAACATCATACTACCATATTTCCCATGTCGTGCCTCTGACGACATCATAAAGACACTTAATATACCTCAAAGGCTAGTTTGGAAGAAGAGACATCAGTTGACAGGGAGTACAAGCCTTTTTCCACTGAAAGAACCACTCAAAAATGAATTTTGGAGAGGATCGCTCCCCTATACACTATCATGAAATGTTGGCACTTTCTGTACCCTTTTAGGGGAGCATTATAATGCTCTAGTGCCCCTTTTGGGGGAGCGCTGCCTTTTCTGGGAAAAATTTGGTTTGTTGAGAAGAATGAGGGAAAGATCCCCTCAATATATGAAGGTGGTTGGATTTGAATATGATCTCAAGGAATGATCTTAGGAAGATCCTCAATTGAAGGAGAGAAATCCTCAACTTATCCCAAAGATCTCTCAAGTGGTTGGGCCTCTCAAAGCTTATATAAGGAGGCCTTCTCATGGTGAAAGGTACATGATAGAGATACATATTTGAGATACCAAAATTATGATCTCATAAGTGGTATTGAGATGGAGGAAGAAATGGAGGTATGAAACCTATGATATCATAGGAAACATACAGTAGATGGAGAGAATGACAATTTGGAATTACATCAAACTTATGATCTCATGAGTGAGATGCTATCAAAGCAATCAGTGGATATTGATTGAGCAAAGGGGTTGGACAAGGAGAACTGGAAGAAGCTATTGCATCTTCATTCAAAGGGTTGTAAGTACTTTTACTTGTTCTCATTAATACAATTAATGCTTGGCTTGTTTCTTTCAAACTTGTACTTGTTCCGTATAAGTTTTTCTGCAATAGATGGATCTATGTTTGAGCTAATCTTAGTAGAGTATGAAGTCTTTTGTACCTTTGTTTGTTTTGCAGGACCTATTGAGGATCTCAAGATCAAAACTCAGCATGTACTTTGCAAGGACAAACATCATTCATAAGGTACATATCTTTCTCTTTCTCTTTCATTCATTAGCTTGATTAGATATAAAAGGAAGTCAGTGTCCATGTTAAGCACTTTCTGTCTTGGTCTTATGAGTCTAGGGACCTCGAGAGAATCCACTTGTCCGCAGGGGGATTTCTCTTCAACATATATCCCATGCCTAAGTATTCTCTCCCTCATGCCCCATGTCTCACCTAACTATCTCTAATGATTGTGACACCCTGTTTCCCCCAATTTGTAATTAATCATAAAATAGGAATTACCATGCTAAGGCATGAGGATAATGTAAATGTATTATTGTTTGAGTTGCGAATAACTGACTGTGGGGGTGAAGCCTTGAAAGTACTGGCCATGATATCACTAGAGGAGAGAAATTTGTTAATGAAGAAAGGACTGGTGGTTGAACAATCAACTACCCCCATGAATGGAAACATGGGTTGTCAGCTTGAAGTATCGTAGAGACCTGTAGACCTAAGCTTCCTTCTGATAGAAGGAACATGATAGGTCGACAAAAAACCTTCCAAGGTAAGATACATACACATGGGGACAATGGGAGGAGAAGGAAAGCTCACAAGGGAGATGCGTAGATCTCTCCAAGGGATGATAAATAGAAGGCCATGATCTTGATGCGGAGCGAGCATTTGCTAACTTTGTCAAGGCCATAACCAAGAGAGAAATATCTGAGAATTTCAGAGAACAAAACTCGAACATAAGATGAGACAGAGAGAGAATCCTTGAGAACTGTGAGAGTTCCTTGGTGATATCATGGCTTGGAACAGGTGTGGCTAGAGTGATAACATTGAATGTCTTTGAGCCTATGGTCGGGTGGAAGGATGAAAACCCACAGTCAATTGGTTGGCGGAAACCTGTAATAGATAAGTGATTTCCTACTCTGTGCAAATTAGTTATAACTATGTATGAATTGGTTATATTGTGAATGTTTTCAGGAATTTGCATGGTTTCTTAATAGATATATTGTATCCCTTCTATTTCTGCTTGGTTGTATAAATAAGCAAGTAATAAATTATACGGTTTGGACATGACTTGTTCTCATAGATTCTTGAGTTCTGTAGTGTCTTAAGCTAGAGTCGTGAACTGTGAGTTCGTCGACCTTAGGTAGTGCAGATATGCACAGGCTCTCTGTGAGGCTAGCAGAGACCGAGACCCATTTAAGTCGTAGACATGATGAATGAGTGTAAAGGGTGCACAAAAGACTCTTCTAAGCATCAAGTCCAAGAGGAAGAGTGCAAAGCGCTTAAGTCCTCCATAGTTGATGAAGCTCAAAAATGATAGCAAGTTTCAAATATCAAAAGTGAGCATCATTTTGTTTGGAAGATGAACAGACAAGATCCTTGTAGAAGTATCCCAGGTCTGTCAGGACTAACGTATCTAGAGGAGGAGCACAGGTTTTAATGCCTCGACCCCTTCGGTGTTTGCAAGTAGTGATGGAACTGGGACCGTAGATCCCAGGATCCATCGGGAGTTACCTTGACCATTGATCTTAAACCTTGTGTAGGTGGGAGAGTGGACTCGTCAAAGTCCTGAAATTCCAAAAGTAATCGGAACCATCCATTGGAAGGGACACGTGGAGGGGCGATCAACATTTCACTGACTCGCACATCAGAGGAGTCAATGTGCGGAGTTTTAAGAACTCACGAAACGTGAAATAGCGAAAGGATCACAGTCGTTGATCATTCCAAAATCATCGGAATGGTCCATCATCAGAGGATAGATGGAAGCAGATCTAGGGTGTTCATGAAACTAGATACTGAGAGATTTACAAGGATTTGAGGAGAACACTTGCAAAGGCCAAAACGCGAAATCATTAGGACCATCCATCAAGAAAGGATGCGTGGCGAGAGATCATCTTTTCGATGACTCGTGAATAAGGAAAGTCAAAGGGAAGAGTTGGGAAAACTCCCAAATCATGAAATCATGATTTGATCACAGTCATTGGATCACAGGGAATTATGGACCATTGATTTGACGCGGGAGGATTTCGGGAGCTTTGGCACCGGGAGAAATGGAGGAAGCTACCTCTAAAAGTTGTGAAAGGTGAATCACCAACTTAAATCTGGGTCCTTTACTCGTGGGAGGCTCAGAGTTGTTGATCTGTAGAGTGGAAGAATTTCGGAGCTTCGAACTTCAGAATTCCAAGGAGGAGGAGTTGGATGAGTTTTCCAACTTTGTGAGTGGTGAAATCCTGATTGAATCTAGGCCGTTGGTTAGCAGAGGGTTTGGATCCGTCGGATCTTTGAGAGTAGGAGATTTGGAAAGGAAGGAAGAATGGTTCGTGATTCTTCGAATCATGAAGTCCAAAAATATATAGGAGTTGGGACCCAGTCCTAGAGGAAGGTCACACCGTGATCATAGGTGAGAGGGATAGCACATTTTATGCCCCTAATCAGGATTTGGGACACCTTGCATCGAAATTCCCAAGGTCACGAAATGCGATGCACCATTTAGGTTAGGTCGATGGTCGTGGGAATTATCATGTGAGAGGAGGGAGATAACGATCATTAGGCCCTTGTGAAACTCAAGATTTGGGGAGTCAGGGGTGGCTCATACGCTAAAGTCCTGACATGTGAAGTCTTAAAGCACCTATTTTATAAGCCTATGGTCATGGGTAGTGGTCACATGGAGCAGGATAAGGGAAGAGCTATCCTACGCTAGGCTCCTGTAGGAATTTGGGGATTTTGTCCCTTGATAAAAAGAGAAAAATTCTATTCATCGTGGGTGTGTTATAATGATCCTTCGTCAAATCGACTGGCATGACCAAGAACTCAAGGTAGAATCTGAGAGAAACCCTACAAGTATCCTTATCTCTATCTCTACTCTGGTGATATCCCAATTGAAGATAAATATCTGAGGAATAATCCTCTCCATGAAGCTCGTCCATCAACTCATCGATCATGGGTGAACCAAACTCCAAGAAATGTCTGAAATTCCTATCTGGAGGTCTCCCTAGGGGAAAAATCCTAAAAACCCACTACACACCACCGCACACCACGATATATTTTTCCATGCCACTATACACCACTATATCATCATGTATTACCTTGCATCCTATATGTGCCACTATATTGATCAATATATCAATTGAACCTGGGTCCTAGAGTGATGTATCCACCTCTATCCTATACTCAATCCCCCAATAAACTAGTGCATATACTTCCTTGTTGGCTGGTCCACAAGGAATTTTCTCAAATTCCATATATGTAGCTAATATTTGAGCCAAAAGGAATGGCTCATGATCCCTGTAATGCAATACAAGTGCATGGTCCAAACCTTGAGTGTCTATCCTCTCCTCATACACCTGCAACTTTGACTTCTCCTTGTGTGGGATCATCACAAGATGCTCCTTCATCAGATCATGAGTGTCACTCATGATCTCATGCATCACTACTGCTAAAGATGATAGAGTCTCTGTTGTTTTCAATGATGAAGAGTGTGTCATGCTAAGAAGGTAACAAAGATCGTCAATCTCCCTTTCCTTGTCTTCAGTGAACTTAAGAGCAAGGTCCCTATCCATGAAAAACTACAAGTAATTGACTTTCATCTAATCTAGTGCTTCTTCGATTATGTGTAATTGAGCACTAGTGATCCCATCTTCCATTCTTAACACATGTACAATACGCTCTTCCTTGACTAATAATTGGTCCTCCAAACCTTACAATACTAAGGGTCTTTGTTTAATTTCATAATCATGTCAAGGTACAGTCATTTCCCCCTCTTCATCGCCATCATAAATGAGATATGGTGTTGAATCCTCATCTTGTATAAGTGCTATCACACTTGGAATGTCCTCATCATACATAGTGATATATGTTGGACCCCCAACATTGGTTGATTGGATTAAGATCCTACATATTCTTGTGTTGATTCATAAGAGGTATACACATATGAAACACTAGTGGAATTAGCCTCATTTTTTAGCTCTGATGATGTATCATAGGTTGTTGTTTGGTCCTCCTTCATGCCTACATTCTTATTATGGATGGATGCATGTTCCTCCACCTATTCTTCCTTCTTGTCTTCCTTCACCTTTTGTCTTGTTCTTTTCAAGGAAGCCCCGGTATGAAATTTAGGCCAATTCCTGCTCTTGATGGCGATAGAATATTCTAATGACATAGAAACATGAATCTCCTCACTGAAATTCTCATACTCATCGCAATAAGCTATGCGTTCACTGTAATATTCCAAAAATTCATGATACCTTAAAAACGGTTCTAGTTTCTTCTTATATTCTTCTATGGATTCTCGTTTTGTCTTCATATTTTATTATCCATCGTATGCACACAATATGATATCCTTCCCACTATTTCCTCTCACTTTAAATTGTGCATGTTTTTTTGGGAAAACCCAAAAAAACTACCGAAATCAAAATGATGATGACTTTAGTTCCCAGACTCTGTTTCGACTGATTTTTTTTTAAAATTGGGTATGTTTCCTAGAGGAATTCAAATTGCCAATTTGTTTTGGAAAATTAGACTCAAAATGTTTCACATCTTGTAAATTTGTTGAACCTGCATAGAAAATATCAAGCTAGCAAATGACATACACAGTTTGTAGAGAAAATATGAGAAAAGAGAATCAGGAGAGATAGAATGGAAGAATTCTCATTAACCAAGTGAATGAATGATAATTTACACATGATATACTTTATATAACTCAATTAAAATGCACTGGAGGAGAAGAGAATGTGCCATAGTGGTGGCCTAGAGTCATCTAGACACAGATCGATAGTTACAGGAGTAAATTGTCACCTAGTCTAGTCTCTCAGGCAGTTACGGGAGTTAAATGCCACCTAGTCTGAGTTAACTAGTCTCTCAGTGTTCAGTTAACTGATTGAAATAGATTGAAGTGAGGAGAATATCAGGGAATCATGAGTAATGAGCTAGTCTAGTGATGATCCCAAGGACAATGTGCATTAGTTGGTGATCATCCCAAATACTGCATGGTGATGAAACCAATGTGGCATATAGATTCCATTCAACTGGTCAAAATGAAGCGTGAACTGAAGAGAATATTCTTCTAGAGTGTAGGAAAAGGAATATTCTCCCTAAACTATAGGATACTAAATAATGACTAATAAACATACAAAAAACCTTAGGAAAAATAAATACTAGGTGTGTATGAAGTATCTCCAACACCCCCCCTGAACATCATTATGGTGAAAATAAAGAATGGGTCCCAGCAATGAGGCCATGTTAGGTACCCAAATACAAAAGATACACTGAAATAAATGAGGAAAGAGGGAAAACCGTATGGGAAACCACCCCCTCAAATCACAATGTATGTAAAAAGAAGAACTGACAGTTGCTAGGTAGTTGTGTCCTTCACTTCAAGACGACTGCGCAGAGAATGGAAATTTTTCTCAGTGAATGTCTTGGTGAAGACGTCTACAGTCCGTTATGATGAAGGACATAACTACAGGTCGATGATCCCCTCGTGTACTAAGTCCTGAATGTAGTTCATCTGGATCTCTATGTGCTTCATCTGCTGTCTTTGAAATGGATCTTTGCAGAACTTCAGAGTTCCTTAGTTGTCACACTAGATGACGACCAACCGATGAAACCGAATGCCCAACTCAGTGAGAAAATGTTGTAGCCACATAGCCTAAATGGTTATGTTAACTTCCCCTCTGTACTCTACCTCGGTTGAATATAGAGAAATAAAATCCTGCTTCTTTCTCAACCAATAGATAGGCCTAGAACCAAGACTCAATGAGTAACCAGATGTGGACTTGTGATCAATGTTATCACCAGCCCAGTTAGAATCAATGAACCTGATGAGGTCTAATGTAGATTTCGATGCATAGTGAATCCCAAAGGTGATGGTGACATGTACATATCGAAGGATATGATTTGCATCCTTCCAATGTAGCTCATGCAACTCCTACATGAAACTGGACACTGCTTCAACTGCATAGGAGAGGTTTGGTATGGAGTGTGTGAGATACAAAAATCTCCCCACTAGCTATCTGTACAATGTGTTGTCAACTAGTGAAGTGTCCCCGCCATTCTAAAGTTTGACTCCTAATAGGAAAGGAGTCAGGGAAGACTTGCAGTCTGTCATGTGAAATCTCTCAAGGAGATCTCGTGCATACTTGGCCTGAGACAGTTTGATGCCTAATGCATCCTAGTTAATAGCAATTCCAAGGAATAAATGTAGCGGAACCATGTTCGTCATCAAGAACTTTTCATGTAGAATACTCTTAACTACAACAATCGTTGAAGTCGAGCAACCAGTGATCAACAAATCATCAACATACAAAACTAGTTGTAGAAGTGAATTAGTCATCCTGAGAATGTAAACATTCAGGTCTGACTCACAATGCACAAAGTTTTGTGACATCAATTAGGAGTCCATCTTTTCATAACATGACCTCGAGGCCTACTTAAGGCCATAAAGAGACTTCTTCAATTGACATACCAAAGATGAATCCTGCATAAATCCCTACTGTTGCTCCATATAGATCTCCTTAGAGATATCTCCATGAAGAAATGAATTCTTGACATCCATCTGATGGACTTCCCATCCTTTGGCTGTCGTGATGGAAAGTGCCAAATGTATGGAATTCATCTTCGCTACTGGAGTGAAGGTCTCATCATAGTCAATGTCGTGCACCTGCTTGAAGGCTTTGGCAACTGGGATAGATTTGTATCTACTAACCTATCCATCTACTGCGCTCTTAGTCCTATAGACCCATCTGCACCTGACTAGAGAACCAGACTTGGGAACCAGATCCCAAGTCTGGTTCTATAGGAGGCAGTTTTACTCCTCCTGCATGGCATATTCCCAAAAGGGATTTCCAACAACCTCGCCATAGGACTGTGGATTTGAAGAATGAAATAAGAAAATATGCATGGGTGGGATTGTTTTAGTTGTTGTGAGTGGAAGAGGAGGCTCCACAAAATCAGATCAAGTCCTCCTAGTATTAGCTGGATCCCCAACAATATCTCCTACATCTCGAAGAGTAGTTTTGGCCCACTTGAGCCTTGACTCTAGCTCTACATCTGCATCTTCATGCAATGAATCTACATCTGATTGTACTGACTTTGTATATGGATCATCTAAATCCTATGAATCATAACTCTCATATGAAGAATATTCGGCATGTGCATGCTCATCATCTCTGACAGGTGGAAGAAAAAAAGTGTCATCATGCGGCTATTGAGGTACATGCGAGACACTTTCCTCGAATTGGACACTCCACTAAATGATCAGTCGGTCCAAGAAAATATCAATCAGTCTGTATCCCTTCACACCCTCGGGTTTGTTAGCAACATTTCTTGTCTTTGGCACAAGAGTACCCAGGTTTGCAGGTTGCACGAGAAGCACCCAAGCGCAGCGTGAAAAAATCTCATTTCAGGCTACAAGTCAAGCGAGCGGGAGAAGTTTTGTTGTTAGCAGCCGAGATCCATCTATAGAGTAGATCGACAGTCATCAAGATTTCAGGGATTGACATTTCGGGAGACAAGGGATTAGGGTTTCACATCATTTCACATATCGAAACCCCGAACCCCGAAACATCGAAAGCACCCAGGGTTGGGCCCATGGTATCACAGAACAATCTCAGCCATCCATCCCGCAGGGACATGTGGTGCGCGATTAGGCTTCTCACATTTTCGCCCATCATGACTTTGAAGCATAAGGACTAGCTCCCTCCCAGCCACGAGATGTGAAGTGTTGAAGACGTCTAGGACCTGGGCCCATAGTATTGTCGAGATGATTAGGGTCGTCCATCCATAAGGACACATGGTGTGCGATTAGGCTCCTTGCCTTTTCGCCCATTGCGACTTTGAAGCATAAGGACTAGCTCCCTCCCAGCCGCGAGACATGAAGTGACAAAGACATCCAAGACTCGAGCCCACAGTATTTCCGAGATGATCAGGGCCATCTGATCAGAGAGGGACACATGGTGCATGATTAGGCTTGTCGCCGTTTCGCCTATCGTAACTTTGAAGCATAAGGACTAGCTCCCTCCCATCTGCGATACGTGAAGTGCCGAAAGTTCCTTTGAAGATAGGCACAGGGTCATAGCCTGTGGTCACTTAGGGGTGATAGAAAGAACTGCACAAAGGGTCGAAGCACCAGGTTTAGCGGTAGAAGATATCACCGCATCCTCCAGAGACCAGTTTAGCTCGACGTCGATCTTCGTCCTCGCTAAAATAAATGAAGGTGGATGGAGGTAGTTGAAATCTTAGCTCGATCTATAAATGGAAGGTATGGGAGGCCCAGAGCAATTATCCCATGGTACCCTTGCATGCAGGTCCCCCTACAAGAGCCATGCTGAGTTAAGGTGGCGTTTGACAAAGGAGTTCAGGTCAGATTTGACTAAGGAGACGCCACACCTTGAAAGTCCTAAGACGCCTCTACTGGGTGAAAGTGGAGGAGTATATGTAGGCATTTTTGCCATTTTTGTAAGCATCGATAGTTGATCTAGGATCCCGATTGTAAAGTTTTGATGAAGCATTGGTCGCTCTAGTTATGTATTGGCATTTGAGAATTCTTGCCTTAATGGATGTCAGCCTCTTTCCATTTCTTTGTTTACACTATGTTAGAACAGCTCAGAATTGGAGGATCCAGTCGAGTTGCGTTGTTATAGGATGATGTAGGTTGGATCACTGTAATAGTTGCAATGCTTCTAATTAGTTCTTGTGTTTTCTCAATGCTGAAATGGCTTGCAATTGGAGGATCTAGTCGAGTCACCCCTCAGTTCTTTGAAACTTTGGACCAAGAGGATATTTTTTTCTGAGTTTTTCCTCCTCAAGATGCCGAAGGCCTGATGCCCGAGGTATCCTTGCTCACTCTTCTCACCAAGTCTTCCATATACCCATATTATACTCAGCTTATTGACGAAAGTTGGATCAAGACCTCCCTTGTTTTCTACATACCAGACCCGGTTTCCTGAGTTAAAGAGATACCTTCCTAGGTATCTACCCATTTGATCACCCATTAAATTATTCGTGACATAAAACTGATGTGTGTCAGGCTCTGCTCCTGCTGCAATCTAGGAGTGGCTTCTGACGCTAACATTTCTGGCGCCATTGCCGGGGACGAAGTTGAAGATTTTCCCTGGGTAGAACGACATTGAGCCTCTGATTCTGAAGGTGCATCAGGTATCAGAGCCCTTAAAGATTTCTATTGTGCACCTGGCGACTCCACTGTGACAACTCCAAGGTTTCCAAGTCACCGTTTCAGCTATGGCTACTTTTAGCACGCCTGAAAGCTGACCTAAAGGAGCTTTCTCGAGAAGGTTTCAGCAGCTGATTTCTCAGCCTGAGAAGCTTCCCGGGGTAACAACAACGTAAGATTTGGCCTTTGATGGTGAACAAGGACTAGGCATATTCAAAGCTATGAATCTTTCACTTGGTGACTCCATCATTCGAGGATTGATTGGCGACTCCACTAACTTGATATGGAAAATATCTTAGCTCAAAGGTTGGCTTTCTGTGACCTTTCCCAGATAGTTGGTTTTCCTAATCCACTGCCAGATAGAGATGAATGGGAAGATATCCTCCTTGAATTTCAAGAAAAAATTTCGGAGATATCAGTTGAGCATTTACTGGACTTTCATGAGGTTATTCATCGACTTAATATCATGCATGAGGATGTCCAGATTAAGATTTTCAGGTATTCATTAAAGGGAGTTGCTCTTGATTGGTGTCGATCTCTTCCAGCTGCAAGCATCCATTCTTTGACAGATTTTCATACAACTTTCAATTCATTTTGTAAATATTACTATCCATCTTATTGCTTGTATGAAAACTGTTGTGAGGAGTTTTCTTTGCTTCATGAAGCCTCTGTTGGCCCTATAGACCATGTTTGTGATGAAGCTTTTACTATTGAGGAAAGCATTTGCTATGAAAATATAGAGGTGTTGAATGATATTAATTATGCTAGCCATGGAATGGAAGCATCTGACATTATTTCAGATGCACCTGTTCTTTTAGATGTTCATAAAGATCAACATGCCTCTTGTGAAAATTATGAGTTTATAGAGAATATGTGGTCTATAGTAGATGGCTCACCTGGGTATCAGGTTGAAGCAGATGTTCCTAGCAGCCCTTCTTATGATGACAAAGACCTCCCCGTTTTTAAAGAAGAGATGGTTGTGGAGGAGGATTTTTCTCTTTTCCTTCAAAGGGTTTCTCATGATATATTTTTACCTGGGATTAAAGAGAAAAAAATTATGTATGAACAGCTAGAAGCAGCAGATACCACTGTCCCTGAAATGGATATTTTTTACGGGATCACTATTCTAGAGGAGGAACATGAAAATGAAGGTCAGCCCCCTTTTGATGAATATTATAGTGATGATGAGCAACAAGCTTATCCTACATTTGATCACTATGAAGACATTGACCGACATGACAGCAAGCAGAGCCATCCTATGGTCCCTATTTATGAAGAATACGAATCGGACCCAGGGGAGAGCCAACAAGAAGAGGAGAAAGTACCAGAGGAGCATAATATTTTCTGTCTAGAGCCAGTCAGCAAGAAGCCATCGCCTAAGAGCAGTCAGCCTATGTCAGTTGTCCACCCACCTGTGCTTATTAGAGGTATTCAACCACATGTGAACAACTGTGTAGTAGAGGAAGTTGTTCGTCACCCATTTTCTGGAATTCTCCACTCATTATATGACCCTGTCAGCAAGTACATGGAGTGGCATTTCCTTTATGCCTTAGAGCCGCCCACCTTCATCTTCACGAAAACCCTTGAAGATGAATTAAAATATGCAACCATTCTGATGTCCTGGTTACATCGTCTATTATCCATCATCGACAGAAGGAAGGAGCTTCCATTCAAGAAGTTACTTGATTGGCTATGGTGGAAGTTTGCTTTCACCTAGCCCCATGTAAATAATTTTATTAGTTTAGGATTGTACATAAATAAGCGCCTTGGAGCATCTATGTTTAGTTTTCTTGGTTTTTACTTTTTGGCATATATTTCTTAGTAGGAGGTTTTGACCTTCACTCCATAACCCAATAGCAAGGCACTGAAGCTGCAAATGAGTTCTTAGAGCATCGCAGGGATGAATCTACCCCCCATGGAGCCTAATGTTAGCAACATTTCTTGTCTTGGGCACAAGAGTACCCAGGTCTACAGGTTGCATGAGAAGCACCCAAGCGCAGCACGAAAAAATCTCATTTCAGGCTACAAGTCAAGCAAGCGGGCGAAGTTTTGTTGTCAGCAGCTGAGATCCATCTATAGAGAAGATCAACGGTCATCGGGATTTCAGGGATCAAAATTTTGGGAGACAAGGGATAAGGGTTTCTCATCATTTCACATCTTGAAACCCCAGACCCCGAAATGCCAAAAGTGCCCAGGGTTGGGCCCACGATATCATGGAGCAATCTCAGCCGTCCATCCCGCAGGGACACGTGGTGCACAATTAGGCTCCTCGCCTTTTCACCCATTGCGACTTTGAAGCATCAGGACTAGCATCAGGACTAGCATCAGGACTAGCATCAGGACTAGCACCCTCCCAGCCATGAGACGTGAAGTGCCGAAGACGTTCAGTACCCAGGCCCACAGTATTACCGAGATGATCATGGCCATCCATCCATAGGGACACATGGTGTGCGATTAGGCTCCTCGCCTTTTCTCCCATCATGACTTTGAAGCATAAGGACTAGCTCCCTCCCAGCTATGAGATGCGAAGTGTCGAAGACGTCCAGGACCCAGGCCCACAGTATTGTCGAGATGATCAGGGTCATCCTATAAGAGAGGGACACGTGGTGCACGATTAGGCTTGTCATCGTTTCACCTATCGTAACTTTGAAGCATAAGGACTAGCTCCCTCCCAGGCGTGAGATGCGAAGTGCCGAAAGCACCTTTGAAGATAGGCACAGGGTCATAGCCCATGGTCACTTGGGGGTGATAGAAAGAACTGTACAAAGGGACAAAGCATCAGGTTTAGCTGCAAAAGAGATCACTGCGTCCTCCAGAGACTAGTTCAGCTCGATCTCGATCTTGGTCCTCGCTAAAATAAATGAAGGTGGATGGAGGTAGTTCAAATATTATCTCGAGCCATAAATGGAAGGTATGGGAGGCCTAGAGAAATCAACCCATGGTACCCTTGCATGCAGGTCCACCCTGCAAGAGCCATACTAAGTTAAGGTGGCGTCTGACAAAGGAGTTCAGGTTAGATTTGACTGAGGAGACGCCACACCTTGAAATTCCTGAGACGCCTCTGCTGGGTGAAAGTGGAGGAGTATATGTAGGCATTTTTGCCATTTTTGTAAGCATCAATGGTTGAGCTAGGCTCCCGATTGTAAAGTTTTGATGAAGCGTTGGTCGCTCTGGTTATGTATTGGCATTTGAGACTTCGTGCCTTTATGGATGTCAGCCTCTTTCCATTTCATTTTTTACACTGTGTTAGAACAACTCGAAATTGGAGGATCCAGTCGAGTTGCGCTATTATAGAATGATGTAGGTTGGATCACTGTAATAGTTGCAATGCTTCTAATCAGTTCTTTTGTTTTCTCAACACTGAAATGGCTTGGAATTGGAGGATCCAATCAAGTCACCCCTCAGTTATTTGAAACTATGGACCAATAGGATCTTGTTTTCTGAGTTTTTCCTCCTCAAGCAGTCGAAGGCCTGATGCCTAAGGTATTCTTGCTCACTCTTCTCACCAAGTCTTCCATATACCCATATTATACTCAGCTTATTGATGGAAGTTGGATCAATACCTCCCTTGTTTTCTACATACCAGAACCGGTTTCCTCAGTTAAAGTGATACCTTCCTGGGTCTCTACCCATTTGATCACCCATTAAATTATTCATGACATAAAACTGATGGGCATCGAGCTCTGCTCCTGCTACAATCCATGAGTGACTTCTGATGCTAATAGGGGTATCCAACAAAGATACACTTGGTGCTTTGTGGATCAAGTGCCTTCCTCTTCTTAGAGGGAATCATGGCCCATGCACGTGAAACGAATATATGAAAGTAGGTCACTTCCAGTTTGAGGCCGCTCCAAGCTTCATATGGGGTCTTATCCTTGATATATCTATGGGGAGATCTGTTTTGGATGTAGGTTGTAAAATTAAGTTCTTCATCCCATGATCTCTGTGAAAGTGACTTTGCATGCAGTGTGTAAGATGCCATCTCTTTTAGAGATCTATTTTTCCGCTCATCAACTCTGTTTTGTTGCAGAGTATAAGGAATCCTATGATGCAATTGAATCTCAACCTCATGACAAAGATTTTGTATCTCATGGTTGACATACTCTACCCCGTTATCTGTTTGAATGACTTTTATCTTCTTTCATGACTGTGTTTCAACAAGGGCTTTGAAATATTTGAGGTGTTGAAAGACATTTGATTTTTTCATGAGAAAGAAAATCCATGTGAAGCGTGAGAAATCATAAAAAAAAATGAGCACGTACCTTGCTTTACTGATTGATGGATTCATAAAAGGGCCCATTAGATCACGATGGATTAGATCTAAAGGAAAAGAATCCTTCTGGGTCTTTCCGTTTTTGAATTTCTCTTGAGGGTGTTTTCCAAGAACACATCCCTCACAAATGTTTTTAGAGAAGTGGATGTCAGGTAGACCATCAACCATTCCCCACTTTCTAAGTTGTTGCATATATCTAAAATTTAAATGCCTTAACCTTTCATTCCATATCCTACTGCTTTCATCAACATGGGTAAGTAGTAATGCAAAATATGGTTCAATAAATTTAGAAAATGTGTAGAGTCTGGATTGATGATTTACCTCACTGGTAGAAACCCTAGAATTGGTTTGCATGTCATAGATATCCACTACATCAAGTGCTAATATGAGTCTCTTTCTGATGCCATAGTTTGTCATCTGATACAAAGAGAGAATATTGACAGAAAGTTTGGGAACGTGTAGCACATTCTCAAAGATTTCATTTGTGAGTTTAATTCTACCTTTGTCGGTGACCTCGACTGGAGAGTTGTCCCCCATTATAAGATGAGGACCTTTTCATGCATCCAATGAAGAGTACACTTATTTTGTGGTTTCCATGTGGTGTGATGCACCTGAATCTATGATCCAAGCATCGAGAGAGGATTTGATGGCAATCAAAGCATGGATATAATTTCCTTTGTTGGGATTCTGATCTTCTCTCTTCTTGTTCTTAGCACCCTCATGGATGCGATCTCCAAGGTTTTTTTTTTGAATTATTTGGACGGTTTGATCTATTTGTTTCTATATACATGCAGATTTTGGATGGAATCCTTTATGGAAGTAAGGGCATTTCGCCCCTTTTCTTCCCTTTCCACCTTTGGATCCAGAGGCATCGTTGAAGGGTTTTGAGTACCCTTCCTTCTTTGGATTTGTATGTTCTTTCCTTTTGTATTTTTCTTTAGATTTATGATTTTTAGGACCATTACCATCATGCACAGTAAGTTCATGCACCTTTGGGGCTTTGATTTTTCTCATGTTGATAATCTTGTTCCGCTCTTGTGTGAGAGATTCAATAAAGACCTCAAGAGAGGGCATCTTCCAGGTGGCTCCAGAGGAGAGACTAAAGAAATGAAATGTGGATACAAACACTGAGTATTCTGGACCAATTTTGGAGAGAATGGTGAGAACCATTTGTTTCCCCTCCTTAGATTTGTCAACCCTGCAAGCCTTGAGTTGTGACAACAAATCCTTATATTTGGCAAAGAAATATTGGAGATTGTCGAAGGTTTTTGGATCGAATGTGAGAAATTCCAGATCGAGAATGTTTCCCCTCATCTCATCCTATTTTCCAAAAATCCCTTCCATGGTGGTCTAGGCTTCATTGGGGGTTTTACAGGAGGATATGTGAAAGAGGAGTTCAAGAGAAATGAGACTACAAATAGTTCCAAACGCTTCATCCATTCGATTCAGATACTTGGATTTTTCTATGGCTTATGTGGGTTCGATATCTGTGTCCATGGTTAACCTATATAATCCTCTACCTCGAATATGAACTATCATATTCTCTTTCCATGAAAATAAATTGTATGGTGTAAGAATGAATTCTTTTGGAAATTCCATTTTTCTGTGGTCTTCAATCTTCGGTACCTGCAAAAAGAATATGGTGTGTCTTTTTCCTAGTAGTTTGCCGGCTCTGATACCATGTATATGTGTTGAACCTACATAGAACATATCTAGCTAGAAAATGACATAAACAATTTGTAGAGAAAATATGAGAAAAGAGAAGCAGGAGAGAATGAATGGAAGAATTATCATTAAGCAAGTGAATGAATGATAATTTACACATGATATACTTTGTATAACTCAACTAATGTGCATTGGAGGAGAATCCAATGCACCATTGTGGTAGTCTAGAGTGATCTGGACACACATTGTCAATTATGGGAGTAAACTGCCACCTAGTCTAGTCTCTCAAGTAGTTACAAGAGTTAACTGCCACCTAGTCTAAGTTAACTAGTCTCTGAGTATTTAGTGAACTGACTGAAACATAGTGAAGTGAGGAGGAGATTAGGGAATCATGAGTAATGCACTAGTCTTGTGATAATCCCAAAGAAAATGCACATTAGCTGGTGATGATCTTAATGTTGCATGGTGATGAAACCAATGTGGCATCTAGACTCCACTCAACTAATCAAACTAAAGTGTGAACTAAAGAGAATATTCTCCTAGAGTGCAGGAAATGGAATATTATTCCTAAACTGTAGGAGACTAAATAATGACTAATAAACATAGGGAAAACCTTAGGAAAAATAAATCCTAGGTGTGTGTGAAGTATCTCTAACACATCTGAGCATGAAGTGTGCGACCCCCTTTTTTTCCAAAAAATATTCTGCAAAAAGGCTCCAATTATTTTTCCTTCTCTAGCCAAGAAAAGTGCTCTATTGTAGTCATAGGTTGTAAAGATTGCTAGCTTTGATACCACTGTAATATCCCCAATAAAATGGGCTAGGGTATTTTTTCCTTCTGTGCAATAAATTTTCTTGATGCTCTAATCTGGTTGACATATTTTCACAAACAATTTGCATGCATTCTACTAATAGACATTTTTTCCAAACATATTGCATGTAATTAAAATACACCAAAAATAGAAGAGACAATAGGTGGTATTTTATTATGAAAGGAGATTTGAATACAATGATCCAATGCTACTATGGCAGTTGCAGTACATCAATGGAAATCACACAATACAAGCCAAAAACTTGGAATCATGTCCTGGCCTCCCCTCAACATATGAGATCCAACCCTCCAAGTGCCACAACCTATCCATTTATATCACTACAATCCAGTACTAAAAATAAACCCAAGATGAATCTCGAATGAAGATGATGGATGGATCCTCCTCCTTGTCTAGCTAGGGTGGATATTGCACCACCGAAATAGGACCAACAATGGAAGGGTTTTGCTAAACCCTAACGAAACAATGGCTCCAAGAGCACCATACAAGAGATCAATCAAATCATAATGCCAAAGTGAGGCTCTATCCCTCCTTTTATATTTTTTCCATGTATTCTAGAATTTTCCCCTTTTTTGACCAAATCAAATGTATCTTCTAGAATTTCCCCCTTTTTGACTAAATCAAATATAACCCTTATTTTCCCTCCAATTTTCACTTTAATATTAAAAGTCACTTTAATAATAGTTAAGTAACTTATTAATATAAGTTACTTTATTTCCATAATGTCACTTTAAAAACATAACATCTCCTAACTAAGTGACATTAAATGACCCCCTCTTTACTCCTTTCTCTCTACTGACAAGCCATGGAAGTCCCTTCTACTACAAAATGGGAAAACCCAAAAATGGGGAAATGACAATTTCTTACCAAAGACGTGAATGAAATTGCCATTGACATGTTTTGTTTTGTCATACTATGACTATCATAAGACATTACAAAATTAATAATAATTTTATAAAATTAATAAAATTTCAAAGAGAAAGATCACTTTCTAACATTTTCTCGTCTCTTTTTTAAATCAAAACCATAGGTTTCATGCTAATGTTTGAAAATTGGCATCCATTGTTTTTTAATAATTTCTCTGCATCAAATTCCTTAGAGTAAATTACTCTTATCATCTCCCCTGAGTTGGAGAATGAAGTTTCTACTTGTGAACTACCCTTAAAAGTTAAGGCTGCTTCTTTGTGAATTACATCCATCAGCTTGGATAATTCACTCTTCTCTTCTATAAAAGTTACAAAAAATGTAAATGGAGAATCAAAAGATAAGGAACAATGAACATCAAATTATGACTACTATTTGGAATCATCCTTGTTGTGTAGACATAAAGAATTTTCCTGAATTCTTAGGATAACATTCTTGTCTGATAATCAACCACTTCCTTTCCTAGTTCTCTCACCTCTCTGGTATACATAACTTCTTCCACGCGATCCTTTAACTTACACTTTCCATAATATTGGTATCGATGAGACAAATTGTTTTATGTGGTTTTTTTACGTGGTTGTGTCCTCTACCATCTCTTTAAAAAATATGATAACCAGAATTTCATGGATTGGCATTTGTTTTTTACCCATATTGATGTGTGAAAACTGGTCATTATATAAATAATTAACGAATATTGACTTTCTTAAAAACAATTGGAACCCCAAATTATATAAATAATTAATGAATATTGACTTTGTTACAAACAACATTGTCGCTGCAAATTTTTATGTTTTTATCCCTATGCAGGTTATATCTTCTTATAAACTAAGATTGCAAATAATGGATAGCTTGATCCATCGACCAATATATATATATATATATATATATATATTATTTAATGTTTTTATAGAAGATAAAATAATGAATAATAGATAATATTCAATACTTCTTTGAACTGTCTTGTGTAGCTGGAGGATTTCCTAAGCTCTACCATGTAATGTTCTGGCTAATGTTTTTTGTTTTTTCTTAGTATATTGGTGTAGACAAATTATCAATCTATTTGTATCCAATAGGCTACCCACAGTGCATATAGAAATAATTCTAATTATGTTGTGAAAATGCAGTAAGGACACCAATATGAAACTCCCAAATATTTATTTTCATTAAATAACTATAACAAAAAATGCATTAGGAAGGATCCCAACAAGCAACATAATTAGCTAGATAATGGAACTTGATTTAATGCTTCACGATTGTGGCCTCAATGTTGGTACACAATTCCTGTAGGTGTTACTGTGATGCAACGACCCAAATAACAAGGTTGTAGGTGAATGGTAATTGTCCAGCTTATATAAATATCAGTTCAGAGCTTTGTGAACATGTTGTAGGTGACAACTCTTGATTTTCACCCTCCTAGTAGACACAGTATGTACCTAATAGCAAATAGATCCACCCTCAACTAGGGAAAACACCCCACAGTGAATACACACCTCTCCAAGAAGAAAGTCAGCCCCCTTTCTATAAGTATCGGTCCCTTACTGAGTTGATTCAACTTCCAATAGAAATATTCAACCCCTGGGTAGATATTTCGACCCTCATTTGTAACAAAAGTCACCCCCCTTGGCACACAATCTGCCTCTTGTTTTCAAGTGTGACCCACCAAGGAAAAATCACCCTCCCACACTTGAAATTCATCCCACAATGATAGGCAATCAACTACCCATGAAGAAGCTCATTCCACAATAAATAACTCAGCCAACATATAGAAAATCACCCACAATGAATAAACCCAACTGCCTCATGTGAATAGAACAAACTCTTCTCACAATGCAAGCTCAACCCAACTGAAGCATAATGAAGAAATTTGTGTGATCTCTTCTCTAAATGACTAGCTAGGGTGGATATGTTACATCACCAAAACTAATATCTGCAATTTCTCCTAGGGTTTTCATCTCAAGAGTTCCAAAGCCACAATGAATTCTCTCACTTGAAATTAGAAAAATGCCAAGACAAGAATGAGATAGGGTGCCCCTATTTTTCCCTTTTATTCTTTAGTTGATTCTTTTGTGAGCATTTTCACCCTTTAATACGTTTAAGTGACTTTTCATATTCTCAATAGTCACTTAGGCACATTTTTCCCTTTTTACTCAATGTCACCTTTAAATTTAATTAATTCCCGCTTCGTTCCAGTGACATTAAATAAATAATTAATTCTCTTTTTCCCATTGACTATAGACTATGGGAATTAATTAGGATATTTTGTCACTCTCCTAGAAGACTCATTTGGAAAGGTACATTACATTCCTCCCTTCCTGAGATTGCTTCTCCTCAAGCAACTGCAAATTTGGATGCTGCAAGATCTAATCACTTTCCCACGTGGCCTCCTTTGTTGGTAAATATCGCCACCTAATGAGGCATTCAAAAATCACCCTGTTACGTAGCCTCCTCTCTCAAGCACCCAACACCTCATCAGGAACCAGTACTATTTGTCCCTCCTCATCAAATGGAGGTAGCTTCACCGAAGTAGTGACCTGTTTCCCCAATTCCTTTTTGAGACATGAGACGTGAAACACATTATGAATTTTTCTCCTCAGGAAATTCCAATTCATAAGCCACTTTTCCAACTCTTCGAACCACCCTATATGGTCCATAAAAATATGGCTTAATATTATCTACATAGATCTTATTTAGTGAATACTATATGTGTGGTTGTAGCCTCAAGAAAACCAAGTCTCCTACCTCAAAAGTGGGCTCGAGCCTTTGCCTATCTATTTATAGCTTCTGTTGATTTTGGGTCATCTATAGATTGTACTTGAGATCCTTGAGTATGTCCTAGATCCCCTAAATCCAGTATTTGGATTTGGGAGCCCTTCTATCCCCAAACACCAAGTCAACAAAGGAAGGAGAATCATATCCATATAATGCTTGAAATGGTGTCATGCCTATGGAAATGTGATGAGTGGTGTTGTAGCAATGTTATCCTAAATGAAACCACTTCACCCATTCTTTATGCTACCCTGACACAGTTACGTAGATATCCCTCAAGCCATTTGTTCACAATCTCCATTTGTCCATTTGTCCGAGGGTGGTAACTAGTGCTAGGAGTCAACTTTGTGCCAACCAGTCTGAAGAGATCCTGCCAAAATGCACTAAGGAACATGATGTCCTTGTCACTAACAATATACCTCAGTAACTCATGGAGTCTAAATACCTCCTTGAAAAACAACTTTGGTACTTGTGATGCCTTATACTCCGAGGATATGGAAAATAAATATGCAAATTTGGTCAATCGATTGGCCACTACATATATATCATCTCTGCCTTGGACCTTCAGTAAACCAGTGATAAATTCCATAGATATGCTTTCCCAATTCTAGTTAGGAATGGGAAATGGTTGTAGTAATCCATCAAGATGGGTCTACTCTGACTTTTTCTGCTGACAATTCACACAATATCTCACATTCTTCAATACATCATCTTTGAGGCCCTTCCAATTGAACCTCTCACTGATCTGCCTATAGGTTTTGAAGTATCTTGGATGTCCTTCCAATGGTGTATTGTGCATAACCTCCATGATATTCTCCTCCAGTGGAGATTCCAAAACTAAATATATACGGTCCTTGTAGTAGATGATGTCATCCACCACTTTGTACATGTCGTCATGCACACTATGGTCCATCACCCAAAAAGAAAATTTTTTCTTGGAATACTCCACCAATAGATGGGATTTCCAATCATTTGAAACCTCTGCAAGTGAAAGCACCTGTGGTTTTCTAGAGAGAGCATATGCAATGACATTCTTCTTTCCCTTTTCATACTCAATGTCAAAATTGTAGGCATGCAATTTTCTAACCCATTTTTGTTTCCTTTCATTCAATTCCTTCTGCCCCAAAGAATGCCTCAAGTTGTTGTGGTTTGTCTTAACCACAAATTTTCCACCTGCCAATTATTGTCTAAACTTCACCAAGGCATGCATGATGGTTAGAATTTCCTTTTCATAGATGGAGTATATTCTCTCTGAATTTGTGAGCTTTCTACTCTCATATTCTATTGGATACCTCTACTACGTCAAAACTGGTCGTATTCCCTCACTCGATGCATCGCACTAAATCACAAAAGGCTGATTGAAATCAGGAAGTTCTAGAACTATAAAAGTGCTCATTACCTCCTTCATCTTTTCAAATGTTCTCTGGGCCTCATCTATCCACCTGAACACCCCATATTTTTTAGATCTATGAGTGATGCATACAACTATGAAAACCCCTTAACAAACCACATATAGTAGCGACAAATTCTAAAGAAACTGTGTAAGTGTGAAATGTTTTTGGGCGATGGCCAATCTAGTATGACCTAAATATTTTCTCTATGAACCTATAACCCTTGAGCACTAACTACAAGACCCAATTATAGGATCTCTATCATGCCAAAATCACATTTTGACTCCTTGGCATATAGTTCTTTATCCTACATGATACTCAAAATCTCCTCTAGATGTCTCAAGTGCTCCTCCCATTTCTTGTTATAAATCAAGAGGTCATCAAAGAATACAAAAAGAAGCTTCCTCAGATGTTTTTTAAATTTTTTATTTATGTAGGATTGGAAATTAGTTGGTGTGTTGGTCAACCCAAATGGCATGACCAAAAACTCGTAATGTGCATAATGGCTTCTGAAAATATTTTTTGGAATGTCCTTATCTTTGACTCTAATATGGTGGTACCCCAATTGAAGATCAATATTCAGAAAATATATCTCCCCATGTAACCCATCCAACAACTCATTGATCTTGGGAATTGGGTACTTATTTTTTATCGTCTTCTTATTCAATGCCCTGTAATCAATGCAAATACGCATTGTGTGTTAAGGTCCTAACCCGCACATAGGTAGATCAATGTATTCGGATGTAATAAAGGTCAATATTAATAAGGCCTTTCAATAAAATAGAATAAGGTGGATGTAAGAAGACCTAATAGAAGCTTCCGCTTCT